>WSFP011339671.1:0-37456 GCA_009831015.1 Picea engelmannii | reverse complement strand
TCCTATCTATGCATTGTTGGGTCAGAGTCTCACACAACATCGGTTTCATTTCCATCTCCTTTGAGCAACAACAGCCTTTAATAATATTGCGCAATTTTTAAAATTTAGCTAGTAACTATTTTCTAGGACTCTATTACACCAACATTAGCTAGGCTAGAGCTTTGGAATATGAAGAGAGATACACTCTCCAAAGCAAAAAACACACAATAGAATCTTGTGGTAAGGAGTGTCAAATTCCATTTGCAACATTTTGTCCTGGGAAGCCCTTCTCACAGAAGGGTCAAACCCAAGGTCGCATTGATATTGACAAAGTTACTCACCCTGCTTTGTTGATATCAGTGTAGAGATTGCACGTATTACGGGGATCACTTGAAGGTATACCCACAATGATGAGTGGAATCCTCTCAAGTTGATTTCGGGCTAGATACCCTACCCTTGCATGTGGATCAACCTGTCGATTTTCCCCCCAGGATTTATTGTTGTTGGTGGTAACCTTAGTGGCCTATCTTCTTCGGGTCTTACACAAGGTGACTGTGAAGGGGAAAGTCTTCACGGTACCTGGAATCGACGTTGGTCAAACTCACTCGGGCTCCTTGGAGGGTATACCCATGATTATGTGTGGGATCTTGCACCAGGGTGTAAGTCCGTTAAGAAAGTCATCAACATAAATTTTCCACCCTATCCCAGCCCCTTCTTGTCTCATCGTTGCGACGTTGGATTTCATCACCAACTAGTTGCTTCGGAATTAGAAGGTCTTGTTTGCTTGGTTTTGCTTCCTATATTTTTTACTAGTGCATGTTGTTTGTTTACCCAAGTTGACCATAGAATTTCCTTCGTAATTTTTTTAACTCATTCACAATTGACCCTCCACATCGTTCATGTAGAATGCAAGGCTTACCCCAAGAAAATATGGAAGGTTCTCAACCCTTGCTTACCAACTCACTAGAGGGATCTCCTCAACATAGTGAAGTCCAAGACGTCACCACTCCACAAATGGAAAGAACTGACTCTCTAGAACGGTTCTGGATTTCCAATTCTCGAGAGGACTTTCGACTTCACCCCGACTCTGAGAGACGTGTTATGCAATTGAATTCTTCCGGAGAACTAATTGTTCAGTCTTCTGGATCACCAACTGGAATTTTCGTAGGACCTGAGGGTCAAGATCCTTTTTGGGCTACCGACATTTTTAGATGGGACTTCTTTCGCTCAGGAGCAGGCGTTGATATCACTGTCTCACCTGAGCTACTGGAAACATCTGATCCAGACACAGTACCGTTTACTACTGCTTATTATTTTCCTAGTACAGAAGCTCCACGAGATGACCACATTATGACTCTCCCTTTACAAATGGTCCGTTACACAGATACTACGAGTCCTCACATCAGGATTACTATGGCTAGCCAAGCCCCCATTGGCATACCTCTTTCGCCCAGAGTCACCCCGACACTTCCACCTAGATACCATGCGTTGAATGCCTCTATTCTCGCTCCTGCGCAAATCTCATCTGGGACTCTTGGCAATTCCACTCCTTCTAGGCACCATCCCCCCGGTTTCATTCCAACACTTCCTCCCCCACCTTTCAGAGGACCTATTCCATCCTTTATCAAAGGCATTGATCCTAGAGGCACCATTCTATCATTCACACCAAACTACCAGATTCCTGTTGGTAGAAAATTTCACCAAGGAGGCCTAACACAACCCCCCCTTGTAGGACAAATCCCAATTGGGACACAACCCCCGATTGGAGGGAAACCCCCACCAACCCCACGCTATGGAAAAAACATACCTCCATCCTTGGCCCAGTATTAGAACCATCTGATCCAACATAATCCTTAATCGATTGGGGGGGAACAACTTTCGGCTAGCTCTGTCATACCCCCTAGTACAAGCCAACCCTATCTAGGTACATCTAATCCTATTTGGGGATCGAATGCTCAACCCCACACCCCCATTCAAGGGTACAACCCTATAAGTTACTTGCCTCCACAAAAACCATTGAATCTTCCCAGATCTTCGCATTATATGCAGACTTCTTACGGTCCCACTGGTTTGCCGACGGGACTCCCTCCCCAAAGTCACCAGTACCCGCATGTGAATAGAAAGTTACTTTTCTTAGCCACCCTGGACCTCCCGGATTTGTCGAGGATTTTAAATGATATGATCTGTCACTCTCCCCAATGGCCCACCATACCGACCAGACTACCATTTGACATCCCTAAATTCGATGGAAAACCGAGAGAGGACCCAAACAATCATGTAATGACTTTTCACCTTTGGTGCTTATCCAACTCCTTTATGGATGACTCTATTCGTTTACGCCTTTTTCAGTGAACTCTCATGGGTTCCGTCGAGAAGTGGTATATAGAATTACCACAAAGTTTCTTCGCTGACTTCAACACCCTCGCTATGGCTTTCCTTACCCACTACCAATTATTGATCCGCTATGAAACGAGGACCGAGATTTTGAGTTCTTTTAAACAAACCAAAGCCACTCATATCTTCGATCACATTCATGAGTGGCGACGGAGACGATGTCTCATCAAACTTGAACTTCCCAATCAGTTGCTGGCAGAATGGTTCATGAAATCATTTGTGAATGACATCGGTCATGACATTTCCATGGGTGGAGTTGTCACAGAAGAATAGGCCATTAGTCATGCTCAATAACTTGACCTCGTTTACTCACAAACAGGTACTCTTTACGACTTGCTCCCTGATGTGCCTCGTCCTTCTACTTCTGCCACTTCAACTACTCCTGCTGCTTCTCATGCAGTCGACGGTGTGATTGGCACTTTCCATGCCCAACCTCATTCCATCCAAACCTCTAGAAACAACCCCAAACCCTTTTCTGCTAATGTTCAAAATGCTCTGTCTCCTACCCCTCCCACCGGCAAGACTTCTGAGGTAAATGTTGTTCAATCTACCCCCGTCGGTAAAAACAAATCCAAAAAGGGAAAGGGTAAGAATAATAAGGACAAAAATAATTTGCAAGCATAAAGAACCAAAACACCACCTGTTGACGATAGGGATAAGCGAAAACCCCGATACCCTTGTCTTATCTGTGGCGATGATCACTACACTAAGGATTGTCCATGACGAGACGAGGTTACTAAGTTCCTTCAAGGGACCATGAAACCACCCACTCCGGTCATATTGTCACAACCCTTCCCTTCTCAACAAGAGGCCCAATTGGTCATTCATGACCAACTTTCCCCCTCCACTACATCCTATGTCTTAATGTGTACAGGTGATTCAAAGAAGAATGACATCACACTTACCACTCGAGCCAAAGATTATTTTTCCTCTAAAGAGAAGGTTCATGCTATACCTCCTTCATTGGTCCAACCCTCTCCCGCAACTCCACCTACCAACGGTCCTCTTCATCTCGAATGACCAAGCCTCGACACAGTTCTTCACCCTCCTCCAAAGGGCATTGTTCAGAAATCAGCTTTCAATCCTCATGCATGTACTACCCAGAACTACATTATTGTTGAATATCTGGCCCAAGCACCATCCACGATGTCATCCCTCGAAGTCCCTCAAAGTTGTGCCATACAACGGAAGGCACTGTTGAAAGCTATTGGTGGAATCGACCCTACAGATACGAATTTAATAATTTTTTACTTGGAAGATCACATTCCAAGGTTACCCCCTCAACTCGCATTCCAAATACAAGTTATTGTCTCCGAAAAAAACATTTATAGAACAGTTATCGATGAGGGTGCCTCGACGTGTGTCATGTCTATTACCTGTTGGAAAGCCATTGGCTCTCCTCCTTTGACTGAATCCCACAACACGCTCAAATATTTTAATGGCTCTGGTTTCAAGCCTTACGATGTCCTCCCTTCATTGTCGATTACATTAGAAGGAAAAACGGTCCAAGTTGAAGTGGAAGTCTTTGACGCTCCTCTCGATTACAACCTTCTACTTGGTCGTAGCTGGATTGATTCCATGCGTGCATTTGTGTCAACTCTTTTCCATGTCATGCATTTCCCTCATCAAGGAAAGGTCATTACCATCAACCAATTAGCCTTATTTAACTTGGATGCACATATCGGAAACATATCGTTCATTGCCAAACCCCCCCCAAATATGAGAACGTCAACATGGGTCTTCTTAAAGACTCCTCGTTAATGGGTACCTTCCCCATCCCACCACCCGATGTTCCACATCCGTCTGTCGCCTCGATCAACATGATCTCCACCTCTATTCACGAAACCCCTGCGTCTTACAACCCATGGATGGTACCCAACCCCGGTGATCATCTTCGTTACGGCGACGAAATGCATCTGAGTCCGATCGAATCCACCTATCAGGCCATTCAATCGACAACCCCTTCTACCCCCTCTCTTGGTGATTTATCTCTAGATCCTTTCTGTGTCATTTTTCCCACGGATGAGATGATTATGTCTATTATGGAAGACACCCCCTGGGACGATGGATATCATTGTTCCATACTCTTCCTAGAACAAGACACCATCGAGAGCTACCAATGGATATCGACCCCATCAATTGTTGTCGTCATTTCCACAGTTCGCGAGTCTACACACGATGTGTTTTCTGAAGGGAACTTAAGTAGTATCTCACCCACCATTCCCCTTGACATATCCATAAAACCTGGAATTGTCGAAAATGTGCATATCGGAGCTTCATGTTCCCCTGACGAAATCATCACCGACAAGTCACTTTTCAAAGAATTTCATGACGTCTTCACCTGGAGCTATGAAGAAATTTTGGGTATTGACCACGACATTGTGATACATGATATTAAGACATACCCAGATGCTAAACCCGTACGGAAATGCCTTCATCTAGTCCACCCACGTAAAGCGACCGCTATCAAGATTGAAGTCGAGAAACTTCTCAAAGCTAGCTTTATTTACCCGGTGGCTCTCACTGACTGGGTTTCCAATATTGTCCTGATCGACAAGAAACAAGGCACAATCCGCGTGTGTGTTGATTATAGGGATATTAAAAAAGCATGTACTAAAGACAACTTTCCCACCCCCTTCGTCGACCAGATCATCGACGATTGTGCCGGAAGTGAAATCTTCTCTCTAATGGATGGTTTCTTCGGATATAATCAAATCAATATCGTTCCTGAGGACCAACACAAAACCGCTTTTATTTTTCCTTAGGGCACTTTTGCCTATCGGAAACTTCCTTTTGATATAAAAAATGTTGGCGCAACTTTTCAGCGCGCTATGTCTTACACCTTCCATGATATCAAGCACATCGTGCAGCCATATCTAGATGAATTACCTACTCATTCCATGTGCCGCATAGATCATCCAATACACCTTCGATCCATTTTCCTTTGATGTTGATTCTACCATATACGCTTGAATCCTCACAAATGAATTTTTTGGGTAGAGTCCGGCTGACTTCTGGGCTTTATTGTTTCATGTCAAGGGATTAGGCTAGATCCTTTGAAGGTCAAGGCGATTCTCAATCTCCCTCCTCCTTCTTCGCTTTGCCAGTTACAAAGTTTTCAAGAGAAAAGAAACTTTCTTCATCATTTCATCCCGAACTATGCCGAGCTAACTCTTGGATTTACGCGACTACTCAAAAAGGGGTCTGAGTTCATATCAGATACCATCGCCAACAAAGCCTTTGAAGCTTTGAAATTGTCCCTGACACGTACTCCGCTTCTCTTCCCACCTGATTACAGCCGTGATTATTTCCTCTACCTCACAGCCTCGGATTACACCATCGTGATGGTTCTCGTCCAAGAGTATGATTCTCATGACAAACATGTTATCTATTACTTCAGTCGAAGTCTAACGCCTACCAAAACCAAGTATTTACATGTTAAAAAGTTGGCCTTGGTAGCCGTCCAAGCAATTCAACGTTTCCGGAACTATATCCTCTCTCGCAAGACTACGGTAATTTCTAACTACAACCCTATGCAGCACATTCTCACACGTCAACTGCTAGGGGGAAAATACCCCAAATGGATCATGATACTCCAGGAGTTTGACTTAGAATTCGAATGCGCTAAGTCCAAGAAATCCTTAGTGTTTGTCGAGTTGATATGTGACTTTCCCTACTCTAAGATAGAAAATGTAGCAGTCGATTCATTACCTGATGAATCCATTTTCCTGATTAGTTTTGATGATATTTGGTACAAAGATATCATCATATATATCCAAACCCAGACTTTTCAGCCCAATTTTTCTAGTACTGATCGCCATCAACTACGCTACCAATCCCATCAGTATATTATCCTCGGTGATACTCTTTATCATCGTGGAATTGACTCAGTTTTTCAATGCTGCCTCACGTTTGATGAAGCCAAGAAATCCCTAAATGACTTCCATTTTGGAGCCTGTGGTGGTCATATGTCTGGGTATGCTACTGCCCAGAATATCTTGCGAGCAGGGTATTTTTGGCCTTCTTTATTTAACGATTGTATAATTGTCGTCCAAAAATGCCACGCTTACCAGACCTACAACCATAAAATACGGTCACATCCTGCTCCTCTTCACCCTGTGGTCTCCATGGGTCCTTTTGCGAAATGGGGTATCGATTTCATGACATGTCACCCTCACTCGGTCGGGGGGCATGGATACATTATTGTAGATGTAGACTATTTTACAAAATGGGTCGAGGCGATGCCAACATTTGACAACATCGGAAAGACCGCAGCATTATTCATATTCAATCACATCATAACTCGTTTTGGTGTTCCTCAAGCTATCGTCATTGATCACGGTAGTAATTTTAGAAACTTCATGATGTCTGAACTCACTGAAAAGTTGGGTCTTTTCCATGAAAACTCAACACCCTATTACCCACAAGCCAACGACCAAGTCAAATCAATTAACAAAGTCCTCATTACATGCTTTGATGAATGATAGGGATTCACAAAACAAGTTGGCACATGATGTTGTTTTCAGCATTGTGGGCTTACCGGACATCCGTTAAGTCTGCTACCGGGTATACACCATTCTGGTTAGTCTATGGTCTAGAAGCCATCCTATCGATTGAATGTGAGATACCCTCCTTAAAACTAGTCGTCGAACTCCTCCCGAACACTTATGCCGAAGAAGAACGTCTATTGTATCTCATATGATTAGAAGAAACTCGACATGACGCCGCCCTAGTCATAGAAACCTAGAAGAAACGCGTCAAAGCCCAATACGACAAACATGTCAAGCCTCGCATTTTCTCTGAAGGTGATCTCGTTCTCCTTTACGAACAAGATCAAGATATGCTAGGAGCAGAAAAATTCGAAGTTATGTGGCAAGGTCCTTATATCATTAGACGAGTTTTGGAGAAAGGAGCTTACGAGTTAGTATATTACGACGGTATCCCTTTGAGTGAACCCAGAAATGGGTTGTACTTAAAGAAGTATTATGCCTATGATCACCTATGCATGAGTACGTGTATTTTATTGTATCATACTTCTTGTGTGTTACTGTAGTATTATTTTTCGTTATCTAATCTCTACCCTTATGTTACGTTGTGTTTGGTTTCCAGATGTCGGAGTCTTCGCTACCCCACATTGGCTTCGCTGATGGCGCTAGCCATAGTACTCAGAACCTTGCTTCTGTTGCTTGGGCAATTTACGCCCTTGCAAACGAATTTATCGCTCTACGAGGTGTGTGTCTTGGCCGTGTGACCAATAATATTGCAGAGTATAGTGTCGTTATCGAATTGTTGATTGATGTTATTTCACTTGGTATTCGTCACTTGGTTGTACGAATCGATTCGCAGCTAGTAGTACTATAGTTAAGTAATGTCTATGTTATTCGAAGTCCTACTTTATTACGGGTATATTTACGAATTCGCCTCTTGGAATGTTATTTTGATTATATTTAGTATCATCACATTCCTAGATGTCTAAAAACATTGACTGATGCATTAGCTAACTATGTATTAAATAGACATTTGGGCCATTTATAAACCAATCACATCACATGTATCACACAACACAAGATATGCCAGTAGAAACTGTATATATGTATATAACAATCAAAAGTTTTTTACAAAAAGTTTCTGTCCAAGGACCAAAATCTCAAAAATGAAGCTCGTAGCTTCTACAAAATAGTGTCATGGGTGATGCTCACAATAACACACAATTGCCCGAGCCACCCTACGAAGCAGTCGACTAATAGACTCTGACACGCCCACGGTGCGGCACTGATAATGTCGAGGGATCTCCCCGATAGCCATGTCTGGAATGTCAACAGTCAACCCCTCCAAGTCTTTCTCCACTGCCTCATAGTCTTCAACATCCCATTGTGCTACTGGAGCCACCTCTCCTCACCACTGAATAGGAGACGTGCTTGGAGGTCAATATGGCCCCACACTTGTGTCATCAAAAAAATATTTTTTTATCATTTCTTGGACAAACATAAAAACATTTTATATCATAAAAATCACAAAAATATTTAAAAGAAAAAAATGTGTACTTCTTACCTAGGTCACCCCACTGAGCATCCTCGGGTAGGGCTAAATATGGATCCCCTTGGAATTCTAATAGGACGTAGATGTAGTCATCAACCATCGGCATCTGTGGCCGCAACCAGTCAAAGAATGAATCATTGTATTTGATGATGGGCTCAGCTACGTGTCGGTCCATGAGGTTGCACCACCTCAGCATCCTCAGATCCTGTGGGGCCAGTAGACCCCACTCAACCTGTATTCTCAGCAATGGGACCCTCTCAAGAAAGAAGGACACCAAAAGTGATCCATACATGAACTGCTTCAAGTCGCCCTTCCTGCATTTCATCAATTGCCTCTTCATACTGTGGAGAACTACATCCGACCAGTTGAAAACTCGTGGCTCTGTGCACTCTATGGCGTATTGGAAGTAGATCTAGAGAGCCATGTGTGGAGTTGTGCTCCCAGCCATGCGTGCTATAGTGAACAAGATGGTTCGCAGGTTCAAATATTGGACCCCCCAAATAGCCACCTCGCCTTTGCTTCTTTCTACCTCTGGGACACAGTACTGGTGATAATACTCACTCATAGGGAGTCCACCACCTCAGCTACCGGTCAAGCTAGCATGGTACCCACACCATGATAACCCTGTTAGAAAGTAGATATCCTAGATATCTAGGGTCAAGGTGTTGACTCCCACGTGAAACAACTATTGGTCCATGTCCCACATATGAACCAGGTACACCAACAACCTGATTTGGGCCCTCATGCCCGGAATCCGAAAGAATTTCAAGAGCCCATAGTCTCGAAGGGTGGCAACACATCCTCTTCCTCATGTTCTCTTTCTCGCCACTCCATCATCGTGACAGTCAAATGCCTGCACAAGAACCATAAGAGAAGGGTCAGTAACTCATTTCAAACCTTGGCACATTTTTTATTGAGCAAAAATCAAAGTGAATTTTCATTTTTTGGCCCTCACAGGTGCCCCTTTAGCATAGTGCGGGATTCTCGCAGGTGCCCTTAAGGCCACCTACAAGAATCATGCATTCTCGCAGGCCCTATATGGCTATCCTGCGAGAAGGCTCGGGCGCAAGTTTTGGCCCTAAAACAACCCAAAACCTTGAAAATTGCCAATGAAAACAAAAAATAACCATGGAAAAGGTAGGAGATCAAGAGCTTACCTCGTTGACGGAGACGGTTCGTCAAATGATTGCTTGTGCCTCCATCAGTCGAGCAACGAAATTCAGGGGAAAATGAGATGTTTTGGGCAAAGTTCTTGGCAAAATCACAATGAAAATGGTAAAAGCCCTTTTTACCCATATTTATTCACTTTTTACCCTTTTTGTTGATTTTTATATTGTTTTGTCCATCAAACCTAATGCCTAATAGCCATATGAGTGTGACCTTGGCAGATATAACAACTTTGAAGTCCACACAAAGGAGTATGGATGTTTTTTCCCTTTTTGTTGCATGCACAACTGTTTTTTATGGTTTTTAGAAAAACCTTGAGCTCAGTCGTCGTTCATTCTCACACTCGAAAATACATGAGAACGTAGTCGAGTATATTTTTCTCATCTTTTCATACTCGTCATGGTAACACAAAAATGACGAACGCAAAGGAGTATCCTTTAAGCTCTTTTCACACTCCATAAAAACGAAAAGATCGTCGAGAGACCTTGTTCTGTTCACGCTCGTAAAAGTATCTGAAAAAAACATTCGATGGGCGATAGTTTATCACTTTTTCTGTCCTGTCAAACTATTTTACGAAAAAGGAACTGAGAGAGTTCTCTTTAAGTGTTTTTCAGACTCTAAAAACATGAAAACCCCTGAGTTTTCTATCTTTGGACTCGTTAAACAAACATCGAAAGACCCGTAATGGGACCGAACCACTCCTTCCTTGAGTTCGTTAAACATACTCTGAGGGACTCATCCGAAGCATGAGCTTATATCAACAAGCATATGTTATCCTCCTCAAGCTTGCGTAAAAATAAAGAGGTACTCGCCATGAATGGTGAGGGAAATTTTTGGAAAGGGATGTGTTTTCATACTCATATTAATGGTAGTAAGTGTCGCTCTTGAACATGACACCCCCTATTCATTATTTGAAGTCGGTTTGGGAAATCCATTTGTCTCTCATTTGACTTACCACAAGTTCATATCCTGGGTCGTCTCTGAGTCAGTGCTACCAAGTTCTTGGTCCTGTCATTCATATGTTTAAGAGAAGTTCATCCAAACCCTCTATTGAGTCGGCCATCTGCAGTTATCCATTCCTACCAAGTCGGCCTTCCCTATGTCCATTTCAACCTATATTCGTACTCTGCTTGACCTTCAAAATATGTTACTTGTTTCGTGTCATTGATGGCGGATACATCAAGGCCCTTCTGTGACGATTCTTGTTCCGTCGACTCCAACTCATTATCAGGAAACGAGACTTAGAAATTGTTTGGTACCTTGGAACTTACATGCCTCAATGGCAGGTTTCGTCGCTTTCGACAATGGGTTTTCATTATTGACCCCTAATCGAGAGATTCCGTCGAATGTTTGACCTCGGCTCATTTATTCACATTTGTTGGATTGTACTAGTGTACCTTGGGAGTCATTGACATTAATGGTGATTTCCCTCGCACTTGTTAACGATTTCATCAACGACCAATAATCAAGTGATTTCTACCATGTTCGACTTCAGCACATGTAATCACATGGCTAGATTCGTACTCTTGGGTGATAGGATTGAAGACCCTGGGTCCCATCTTTTGATCCAGGCTGCGATGGAGTATGTATGATTTGCATCGACACATAGATCCACTTTGTATGTCACGTGGCTATGTCGTCTTAATTTGAGTCTTCTCACATAGATCCACAGTGTATTCATGGTGGCTATGTAATATTTTTTATGACATGGATCCATGGTGTATGATTGGTGTCCATGACCCACGTTCATGATGTCATTCGTCTGTGATCTGATTATGGGAATGCCTACCTCAGAACTGGTATTATATCCTGCAGATGCTTGGTTGTTTACAGGTTTCCAATTAAATGCACTCCTGGTTTCTGACACACACATGTAGTTTACAAAGTATTTCGGCTGTCACAGATTCTGACCTCATACTTTGGGGGGAATTATGTTACACATGATTTTGGTCATTCTGGTGATATCTTAACAATGGTGTATTCAGGCTCCCAACAAGGACTTTTTACCTAAGAAAAGTGGCTCTTGTCTCCTTCCAAAAACATATTTTTAAGGTGAGTTCGCTGGCTGCCTATGGCCTAGGGTGTGAGAATATCTCATTCTCGTAGTCCACCCACACTTAGGGTGCAAACTTCTCACATTTTGCTCCATACACAAGGTGCGAACCTGTTTTTAAGCTTATAAGGGAGAAGAGGTCTCGAGGGTTCTAGAAGGGAATCTTCTAGAAAATGAGTTGGCATTCGTATGGTTGTCATTTTATTGACTTCTCAGATTTGATGGGATCATCCTCATCCATGTAACCATCCCTCCTTCTCTTATATATTGAAAGGTTTCTCTTGGAAAAGGTTAAGCAAGATTGAAAGAAGAATTGGTGAAAGAATTGTGTGAAGAACCCTGGTTTGACAGAAGCTTGAAGGCTCTATTTGGTCTATCAAGAGGAATTAGATCTTCTTCATGAAAATATAGAGAAATTGTTTGTGTTGGAACCAAGGTTCACTGAACTAAAGCTTGCAACATCAAGTCGATCAGGTTGTATCTTTTACTTTCATTTAATATGATACAATGACATGTCCCTTTCCCATAAAGTCACTCTTACTTTATTGTGTAATTCCTTGATCATATGCATAAGTTGACATTGAATATATTTTTCTATCTTCACTTTGGTTGGTTTGTGTTGTCTCGGACTTGACTTCATGAGAGCACCAGAGTGAAGCGGGAACAACAAAGACCTAAGGAAGCGATATAAAGGTATGTCACTTATTCCTTCCTATTAGCAGATTCAATGATTACAACTTAGGGAAAGAGTTGTGTCCTATCTTGTTTTGTTCTAGATCCAGGTGGATCTAGGGAGATCTGTTAGTGTATTCACCTACCGATTAGTCTGATAACATCCCCTCGTCAAATTTTATATCATGTCGCATAACAGTCATCTTATTGTAATGAAAATACACACGACAATTATGGGGTGTTTCTGTGTACCCCACAAATATCCCAACTTCAACAGTCGGCTCTAGCTTCTTCCTGGCATTCTTGGTCACATGCACATAAACAAATGAGCCAAAAATATTAAAGTGAGAAACCTTCAGTTTATTACCAGTGAAAGCTTCTTTAGGTGTACTCATGCCAAGTACTCTATGAGGACAACGGTTTTGCACATAAACTGCAGTGTTGCATGATTCCACCCACAAATGCATTGGTAGGCCCTGATCATGCAACATCACTCATGTTGCACCCACAATCATTCTATTCTTCCTCTCTACGACCCCATTTTGCTGTGGGTTATGAGACGTTATGAATTCTCTTCGAATTCCTTCTTTGGTGCAGAAGTCTTTGAATTCGTTAGAAATGTATTCTCCACCATAATCACTCCTCAGAGCCTTCACTTGCTTCCCCGACTCTTTCTCCACTAATGCTTTAAAATCACAGAACTTTGAGAGTTTTGTATCCTTCTTCTACATGAATAAGATCCAGCATTTACGAGAAAATTCATCAACAAAAATAACATAATACTTATGTTTTGTTGTTGAAGCAACCGAGAATGGTCCACACACGTCTGTGTGAATTCTCTCAAGGATCACTGAATCATGATTCTCCTTTTCATGAAAAGTGGACTTTACATACTTCCCCATAGTGCAACCCTTACACTGATCTAACTGAGCAAGTGTTCCCATTGGAATTCCAGTAGATATTTGTTGCATGATTTTCAAGGATCCATGATGAAGATGGCCCAGTCGCCTGTGCCATAATTCACCCTCATATCGGCTCACAACTTTTTCTTCCTTGCCCATCATGGAAGCATAGCCATCTACCTCCAGGTTGTAGATATTCTTAACTTGAATCCCTATCTTCTTGACTTGACCCATTTTTTTATGTCGCAGGAAAGATTTTCCATCACTGAAAACAACATCATAGCCTCTGTCTTCCAACATTTCGACTGAGACCAAGTTTTTTCTTCAGACCTGGAACATGCATAACATATTTCAATTGAAATGGTTTACCTAACTCCCTCTGAAAGGTAATGGTACCAATGCCAGTTTCACTGTATCTTCCATCGTCACCCATCTCTATATTCATTTTGAGATCTCTCTCCTCCAAGTCACTGAAAATATCCTTATCTCTCGTCATGTGGAAGGAAGCGCCATTATCCAAATACCACACCGATCCCAATGCAATTGACACCATGAATGTGATCAAGGAGAATTCAAGTTCAAATTGTGAGGCAAGGGCCTCACTAGCTACAACTCCAGCAACCTTCTTGTTCTTCTTCTTCCGCCGACAGTTAGTAGTGATATGCCCATGTTCGTGATAGTGAAAACACTTCACTTTGGAAAAATCTAGCTTATTTCCTTTAGACTCGAATTTTGAATGGAATTTCTTCCCCTTCCCTTTCCTTTCCTTGGAAGCCAAATCATAATCCTCTTCATCATCATGCTTTGATGAAGATCCATCTCTGGTGTTCCGCCTGAACTCCTCCTGCACCAAATCCGACCATAGTCGTTACCAATCTGGAAATTTTTCCCTTCCATTGACAGAGTCTTGATAACTATGTCAATTTTTGGGAATTCATAGGAGAGCCAATATCACCAAATCATCATAAGCGACTGTTATTCCCACACTCCCCATCTCATCCCGATATTGGAAAAACTTTGTGAGATAGTTTGGAATGGAGTTGCCCTTCTCCATCTTGATCTTCCTGATTTTATCTTTGAGTGCCAATTTCCTATGGTCGTTGTTGTTTTGGAATAGATCTGTCAAAGTCTTCCACATTGCATATGGTGTGAATTTCCCATGGAGGCTTGAGACAATGTGGTCTCGTATTCCCTCCAATAGGATCCTCCTCGCCTTTGCCACTTTCTTTTTCCATGCATCAAGATTTGTAGTGTCTACAACATATGGCTTAGGAACATCTTTGTCAATGAATTCCTTCAAGACATTGTCTTTGAGTACTGCCTCCATCATGTCCTTCCAAGAAATGTAGTTCGAGCTTCCCTCGAGTGCATACTCTAACCTCAAGACATTTAAATCCATTTCGATCTTGAATCAACTATAGCACCAAGAAAGTCTTTTTGCAAATTCGAATTCTATCCAATCACAAACTCAACTTCTGCAATCTTTTGCGCTCTAATACCATGTATAAATTTCAATACAAACTATTTATTTTCTTGATTCTCCTGATCTAACAAATATATGCCACAGGTAAATACAGAATTTCTTCTTCTAAAATTCTTGTGGAATTTAAAACACGATCACCAATTGCAATATCAAGAAGAAAGATCAATCACACATAACACAGATGTTTTACCAGGAAAGCATAAAGCTAAAACCCCCACTATCATATATTATGTATATATCATGGATCATGAAACAATCTCATACAAAAATCTAATCCAAGATCTCTCAGTACAATATACAATCGTCTCACACTGTCATACAAAATTTGACAAATTCATGTGCCAACTTCCTTCTTCCAGACAGCATGTCTCCTCTACACAATCCCTGCAATGAATGAATCCCTCTTGCCTAGGCTACACATTCCTCATGGGAACATCCATTGTTTTTTTGGTTGCATGAGTGCACTCACCAATGTCACAACTAATAGTCAAACTGTCCCTTTCACCCGTTATCTCAACTAGATCTCCACTGGATCTGACATGCATGTAGTTAACAGTGGTAAATCTTTATTTGCATGTGAAATCACTGATTGTGAATTAATTAATAATTAATTCATTGATCTCTCACTAGTGTAAGTTCAGTTACAACTAGTAAAACTGAGCTTAACTCACTTAACTGAGTTAAACTACTTTACAACTCACATAACTACACATATAACTCTGTTACAACTTCGAATCACTCAGTTACAACTAATTCGGCTTGCATGTCCCACCAATCAACCTTTGAACTCGAATTTCCTATAGATAACTGATTTGCCACTTAAGTTAACTATTTCCAAGTGCTCATTGAGAATAGATTAATATTTATTGTCCAACTATTATTAAGGGATAATAATAGTCAACATACATATATAAATAGAATTCACTCACCATCTATAAATAGACATCATCTAGAAATAGAATTTGCTCATCATCTAAAAATAAAATTCCATCTAAAAATAGCCTGAGGCTCCATCCTGGTGTAGGTGCATAATTTTCACTAGGATCTTCTTATTGAATATCAACACTCCCTCTCAACAAGAAAGGGATTATCCTTCACCCTGATCATGTCTCTATGGTATTCGAATTTTCTCTTGGTGAGAACCTTCGTCAGAATGTCTACATCCTGATATTCCGTAGGAATGTACTGAAGAAACATGATATTCCGCTGCACACAATCTTTGATATGATGATATTGGATATCTATATGCTTATATCTATCATGAAACACGGGATTAATCAAGAGTTTAATGCAACTCTGATTATCATAATGAATCACTGTCCAATCTAAATGAGAACCAAACAAACCAACCAAGATCTTTCTCATCCAGATAGCCTCATATGCATCTTGACTCGCTGCCATGTATTCCTCTTCCGCTAAACTGAGTGCCACGGATATCTGCTTCCTATTGTACCAAGAAATCGTTGTAGATCTGATGCTAAAGATCCCCCCTGATGTGCTCTTTTTGTCCGTTGGGCTGCCCACCCAATTTTCATCCATGAAGCCATGCAACTTCACCTCATATGTCTATCTGTACCATAATCCATACTTAGATGTGCCCCTCAGGTATCTCAGGATATGCTTACCCTCCTTCCAAAAGATCTTGGTAGGCTTAACCATCGCTTCACTCAGTTTGTTAACCATATATCAAATGTTCAGTCTCATGTTAACTAGATACATTAGCAAACCCACTAATTTTAGATAGACAGTAGCATCCACTACCTCTCCAGAAGTAGCATCCTCTTTCTTCGAGCTTCCTAGAAGAAGAATATCCATGGGTTTGCATCCCTCCATGTGAAACTTACCCAGTATCTCCCTTTCATACTTTCCTTGAGACACAAAAAGTTCACCATCTCGCTGCCATATTTCCAATCCAAGGAAATAATGAAGGAGGCCCATATCCTTCATATCGAACTCCTTTGCAAGGTCCTCCTTGCATTAGTGTATCAGTTGCTCATCACCAATCAATATTAAATCATCAACATAAAGAACAATTATTAAAATCTTACCCTCCACCACAACTTGGTATAGGTTTTCATCCGCTTCACTTTTGGTGAAGCCCAGTTCGGTGAAATAGTTGTATATCGAAGTGTATGAAGCATGAGGTGCTTGCTTCATCCCATATAGCACTCTTTTGAGTCAGCACACATGCGACTCACTTCTAAAGATCTCAAAACCTTCAAGTTTCTCTATGTACACCTCTTCCTCAATGATCCCATTGAGAAACGTAGTTTTTACATCCATCTGATGAATGCGCCAGCCCATCTGCGTTGAGAGTGAAAAGATGGATCTTATGGAAGAGTACCTTGCGACAGGTGCAAAGGTATCATCATAATCTATCCCCTCTATCTATGAGAATCCCCGAGCCACAAATATGGCCTTGTATTTCTCCACACTCCCATCATCATCTTTCTTTACCTTGTAGATCCATCTCGAACCTACCATTGATTTGTCGACCGGTCTTGGGACAATTTCCCATGCACTATTTTTGACAATGGAGTCATACTCCTCCACCATTGCATCAACCCAAGTAGGATCATGCACTACTTCCTAAAAGGAAGATGTTTCAGTCACAATACTTTTGCTCATGAGAGCCATGTATCCAGTAAATTGATTGGGAGACTATCTCTATCTGCGCTGTGAAGTAGGGGCTCCTACATTCTGTGCAGCATCTAGTCTCAATCTATCAGCTTCCGTGGTGTGCTTTCTGCCATTTTTGATGGATGGCTCTGCATGAGTGGCTTCCTCCAGTCCACGAACCTACTCATGTGGTTGATCCACATCTTGAGACTCATCTTTGGGAACTAGAAGTTCCTCCTTTGCATGCAAGTCTAGCTCCCTCTCAAGTGACAAATGCATGGCTTTCCCGTCATCAAATTTTATATCTCATCGCATAACAGTCATCTTACTGTTAGGCAAATACACACGATAATTATGGGGTGTTTTTGTGTACCCCACAAATATCCCAACTTCAGCAGTCAGCTCCAGCTTCTTCCTGGCATTCTTGGTCACATGCACATAAACAGATGATCCAAAAATCTTAAAGTGAGAAACATTTGGTTTCTTACCAATGAAAGCTTCTTCAGGTATACTCATGCCAAGTACTCTATGAGGACAACGATTTTTCACATAAACCGCAGTGTTGCATGCTTCCTCCCACAAATGCATTGGTAGGCCCTAATCATGAAACATCTCTCATGTTGCACCCATTGGCAGCAATAACCAACCGTAAAGGCACAATACAGGTTCAGGAAAAGTACAGTGTGTTATGCTTCACAGGAAAAGTAAAAGATATCTCAAAATGCCTGCAGGTTTCATAGGTGCATCCATGATTAGAGGTCAACAATGGAGGTAATGGCTCCCTTTGTGCATGGGAAGCATGGAAATAATGGAAGAGAACCCCCCCAAAACAAATTTATTTCCCCACATATAACTTCATGTGCTAAGATTGACACATGGCTCTTTTGGAGCTCGTTCCTCTCCACTTGGAGTTTGTTCCTTTTCCCAAAGGAACATAGGATAAAATGAGTTATTTCCCAAACCTTAGTCTATTAGGAAATATATTATAATATTCCCTTAGAGATAATCCCTCAAGCTTAACCCTTTTTCCTAGCCTCTTAGCCCCTTCCCTTTCCCTACCTAGTGGAGCTTAGTCCACCATTCTCTTTTATCATGTTCAATCTACACATAGCGATGTATTTATATTAATGATATGAGTATTTACATATACAAAAATAGGTTCATTGGCCTTTAGCATCTAGGCTCTCTGTCCTAATCATCACATAAGCCTCCTAGGTTTTAATCACTTGGCTCACCAGCCTACAAAACATATTTACATTCACAATCACAATTGGGGCTCGGTGTTGGGATATTACATTTTTGGGAGAAAACCTTAAAATAGCTTCTATCATCATATATGCAACCATATAATGAATAGTCCAAATTGACTACAAAATTACAATATTTTACAACGAAATTTCCCCCCTAGCCCCCCAACCAGGGGGATAGGTCCCCCACCCCTGGAACCCCTTCATTTGGGGGCTAGCACTCGAGCCCCCAGCAGAAGGGGTATGGGAATACATGCATATGAATCAAAAAGATAATCAAGCTCCACAACAAACAGACATATTTGATCTCGGAGAACAAAAAGGACATAGATACTCATGGGTATTAGCCCATAAAACTAGAAACCAGGAAAGATAACGGTGAAATTCAAAGGCTTAACACAAATACCTGAAGACAAATATCAAAGAATAATAGTGTTAGGAGACTTTGAATTGATGATAAAATGCCTAAGAGGCATCAGTCAGAAATCCAAACTCATCTTACAAGGAATATATAAAAGAATAAAACTTGAGGAAGAAAAATTTTGTCATGTGGAATATTTCCAAATTCTATGAAAACAAAAATAGGAGGCAAACTAGCTAGCCAAGGAAGTTGAATCACTGAACCAAGTGGATTTAAAGGAAAATGATGTAATCACCATGTGTTATTTTCCTTAACAATGTGATAGAAGGGGACATTGAAACAATTTTCCAACTTAGCAAAGAAGAAACAATAAAAAGGGAAAAAGGGAAAAATAATTACTCTAATCTGAATATTGACATTGGAGATGATTCAAACTCTAAAAACAATTTAGAGGGGAGTTGATGTCGTTGATGTTTTGGTAGCTGTGGGAGGTATTAAACTCCAAGTGTAGCCTTTGTACTTAGAATATAATATTTCGAAAGTAAGAGAACCCTGAAACAGAGGTGTGAAAAAACTAGAAGAGAAATCGGCCCAAAGACAATAATAATAAAGTATTAAAAGGCTCCAGAAAGTGAGGTCGACCCCACATGAAAGACACCTTGGAAAACTAGTATAAATAGAGGCTAGGCACTCCTCATTTTCACACACTCTCACTCAGTAGAAGGAGGGTGCAAGTTTGAGGATCAGTAACTGCAACAACTACAATTGCAGCAGAAGGAGGCGCAAGTCTGGAGAGGGTGGTGCAACAGTTGTCATGGTGTAATCTCAGTCTTTCTGCTATCTCTCTTGTGTGCTTCTATTGGTAAAGGTACGCTTCTATTAGTAGTCGTATGTTCTCTTGGTATTGTGTTTTTGTTGCATCCGTGGTATTTCTGGTTAGGGTTTATCTATTGGTTTTAGTGTGGAATTTACAGAATCATTCTATCTAAGAAAAGGTTAGTGTGCTCGGGCGTGGCATAGTGAATTCCTATGGTTGGGTGAACATGATGTGACATTTTCTATGGTTAAATGATCATACCAAAATTTTAACATGGGATCAGATTTGGTTTCCTTCATAACAATCTTACCATTGGAAGGAAGATCCTCAGTTTCCCCCATTGTCAATATCGTTGAGAACTTACTGAACCCACTAGGAAGGTCGCCTAAGGAGGGCACATCTTTTCCCCGGATCAGATCTACAATCTTCTGAAGTTGCAATGCTATTTGCAGCACCAGTTGCAATTCCAATTGAAGTACCAATTGCAGTTCCTCTAGTCCAATGAAGTTTTTGGTAACTCATTGAGCAACTCGTTGAAAGGATGTTGAAATTATTCTTGCCCTAGATCAGCTCGCTAGCCTTTCTATCAATGGTTAGGGTTTATGGTTTTGACTCAACAACAAACCCTAACCAAAAATTCATTGGGAACTTTCAGTGACATGTTGGGCCTATTTTTTAGTTGTCCTAGTACACCCTACCCTAGCGCATCTATAGTTATCTTCATATTGCAAGTTGGAGCACTTTGAAATTTTTGGGTTCATCGTTGCTTGCCATTGTTGTTGAATGTTGTCGTTGTTGTCGGAGATATGTACTTGTATATTTTTAAACTATATCACTATCTTGAGGGTGTTTGTAGGGGAAGGTATCTTTTGTCGAAGAAAAAATCATAGATCCAAAAGGGATCTCAGATCCAACACATTCAGAGGAACAACGCACTCTAGTTTTGATTGTTTTGATATGCCTCTAGTTGTTATGGAATTATTGTGATCTTATGAACATATGTATGTATTTTGATCTATTGAAGTTATGATTATGATACTAACCTATGGTCAAAGTTAAAGTTATAATCTAACTCTAGTCAAAGTATCAAATTGATTAAGATTGATATTTTATAGTTTACTTGCATTATATTCCCTAACTTAGATTTTTGTCAAGAAAGCATATTGTCTTAGTACAGGGGATAGGTTGCAGAGAATACTTGTCATCTTGAGTGAAGGAGACTCAGAAGAAAAGAAACAACACTCATTCTTGGAGATAAGACTCCAGGTTCCAGGTTTGATTGATTAAATTGATAAGTTTCCAATTTGCACATATCAAGTTTGATAATTGCTACATTACAAGCAAACACTATAGTTGTAACATCAAACTTTGAAAGTTTTTATTACTTCTAGATACAATGAATACTTGGTAGCATGTGAGTACTATTGATATAAATGCTTATTGCACGTGTTTGCAAGATGAGCTAACATCTTCTCTAGGAGATATTTCTTGCTTTGCTTCCAGGAAGGTCACCTTGGTAATGTTATACCATGAAATTGTCTTTTATTCTTTTTAACATAGATATGTTCTTATGAAAGTGTTATTATACTTTTTTCTCTTGTTGCTCTTGTCTCAGGCAGATTATCTTGTAAATTCCATGGAGGTTTCCATGGAGGAATGATTGGTCACAACACTAGAAGAGTGTTTTTCCTATTTCTTATTATTGCATTTTTATTTTGGCTCTCATTCCAAGCAGGTAACAAGTGATATATTTGAGAATGAGCTATTGTGACAATTGTTCTCTTTATTGTTTTTATTATTATTATAAGAGTATTATTCTTGTCTATTGTTTTCCCTTGTTGTTGGTCTTATTGTGGGCAGGTCATAGGTGATAACTCTAAGGGGATCTATAGTGACAGTTACAGGAGGAAACATATTAGATGGTCTCTAGTTTGATACATGGAGTAGACTACCTAGACAAGAATTTGTATACATCCATGTGTTGAGGAAAAGGTATGAATTACCATACTCAATCATTTTCAAATATTTCCTGTCTAGGACAAGATAATCGGGAATATTTTTTTATATTTATTTATTTATTTTTAAGTAAAAATGTAGAACCTGCTATATTAAGTTATCAAAAAAAACTTAACAAAATACACAAAGATATAGGTCTAAGCCACCAAAAATGTTGTCATTTTACCGGAAACCAGCATGGTTTGGAAAACTATTTTGCCCTATGTCCTGCCCGGAGGAAACCATGACAGATGGCTATAGTCCAAGTGTGCATGTAACAATAGCATGATTAAACGAAAAACAAACTAGAATAGAAGAAACTAGATACCCGGTGACCCATCGCCCTTGCCTGTATACCATGTGGACCTAGCTGGGATGGCGAATGCCTGCGCACATAGAGGGCATTTCCTCTTTGTTGGAGTGTTGGAGTACACATCAAGGAGCAGGTCCAGACGTTGTCCCATGAGAAGGGCTCTGTGCTCCAGGTCTGCCATGTGACCTCGGAGTTCGAACACCAGAGCCAGATGCTCTGCACGAAGGAAAGTAACATGCGAGTCATTACCTGCGTCATCGAGGATTACATCCCCCACTTCCACGTTCTTCCCATCTCCGGCTTCGATCTCCGACAGTTCTGCACCGGTCGCTTCCTCCTTCATCATTGGTCTGGTCTCGTTCGCGTTCCCTTCGGCGCAAGCCTTGTCCCGAGCTTCTTCCTCGATCGTTGCCTGCACAGCATGGCTAGTGGGGCTGTAGTCATCCATCCACAGTATCTCCTCAACAATGCACCCAGGGATATCTTTTGCCAGCTCATCTTTAGGACCACTCCCATCCTGGGAGTTCGTCGCCATGGCTTGGGGTTCCGGGGTGGTCGCCAATTCCTCCATGAATGGTATTTCTTCTACATAACAGGTAGGAGACGCATCCACGGCGCCATCCTCCACCCTGTTTACAGGCTCAATTGCCATGGTTTCACTGCTACGCACTTCCCCAGCCTCCGCAATAATGGCATGCAAAGAAAATTGATCAGCGCGAGCCCTCTTCTGAATAATGGAGGTCGCCATCGACAGAGCATGCTCCAGTTTCTCCCTCCTTTGCCTCTGCGCTTTGTGGGTGTACCAGGCCGAGCCACGACGAGGCCTGCCTCGCTTCCTGTTCATGCTTGCCAAGGGGTGTATAACAATGCAGAGAGGATGCAGCAAGATGAGAGTGAGCCAAAAAGAGAAGGTAACAGAGCTGCACCAGAGCTCCCAATTGATGGGGAGGCCCAAATCGAGAGCAAACCAACTATGTCCAGGCGCTCGAAAATACAAAATGCCAAAGACCGGATTCACCTGGCTATACATAGACCCTGTCATGTTGAATGCGCTGTGAGCAAGAGTTTTTTTTTTAGGGAGGAGTCCCTCCTCCGTATATCGACTATAATGGTTGTCTACCATCGTAAATGCAGAGAGGATGGGTGGTGGCCATCATCATTTATGTTGTGGCTCAATGCAGATCCAAGTGGCGAGGAATTGCCGCATGTCACCCCATCTTGGGCAAGATAATAAGGAATATTACCCTTGGTTTTATAGCCTCAAAAATATTCTCTCAATCCATAAGTATTAATTACTAGGATTAAGGCTGATTTATTAATGAAAAGAATGTTGTTGTATAAAATAAAATTTATATAAGTTTCTCAAATATATACAGATTATAGAAAGTAAACATGGAGATCAAAAAAGAGAAAAGTAACCAAGTCATCAATACACATGTATAAGACAAAATAGTAATCTAATTTATTTCATTCTGAGATATCAAAAGTATTTTTCTCTTTAAAAAACCCTTGTGGGGCATGGACCAAAGTTTGATTTAGAGATATGCGATGAACACCATACAAAAATACTCTGACAATCAAGCAAAATTGAAATTTATAATATGGATCAACTTGCCACAAACTGTTGCCACTTTGAATCTGCAATATATTATTTATCAGCCATGAAACTTAATTCACAAATAGACAAGAATACACAGACTATCAAGGATGGATCAACACCTCTAAAACAAGCGTCTGAAAAGTTTGGTTCAGTCTTGAACCTTGTTGTCTACAATAAGACACTGTTGTCACAAAGAGAATTAGGCTTTGAATAAACTCAAAAATGAATGAAAACTGAAACTATCTTATGAAACCAAAAGAGCAAACCTTAGTCTTGCTTTCTCCTTATATTCTCTCCTTATTTCTTCTTCTCATTCAGCTTTTATTCTTTCCAAATAAGTTGAAGTAGTTCAACTACTTTCTTTAGTTAAGTTAGTTTGACTTAACTAATTATTTTAGGAGAGGTAAATAATAATAATATAGTTAACAGTCTTTAATTAAAAATAACTAGGTAGGTGGGACCCCTTGTGATTCCCGTAAATATCTTATTTTCAAATCATAAAATATAACACAAAAAGGATAATCATTTAAACCACATGCCACCCTTGTAGCTCCCTTAAATATCTTTCCAATTTGATATTTAAATATCAGAAATAATTTATATCATATCCAAAAAATATATAAATATCCACATCGTCCATATTATCCATATGATCCACAAAATACCAAAACAGAGCTTGTTGTCCCAAAATTCTAAAATCATGAACATTGTCTTCATCAACTCAATTCATAAAAAAAAAAAACACAATCTAAAAGCCCTGCTTGCCACTCTAAGAGGCAAATTTTCTTTTCTCATTGTTGTCCCCCTTTGATTTCTCGAAAGTAGCCCGTGGTTGGTTAAAACCTTGGGATTGTATCTCACTGATAACATGGGAACATTCTTCTTTCAAATGCATGTGGGAAGACACGGATTTTTAGGAATCATCTAATGGAGAAGAAGGGGTGGTAGTTGCTTTGAATTTATCTTGCACATGAGGAACATCATTTTTAGTATTTTACTAGCATAGGAGGATTGAACATGTAAATCAGCACCAGAAACATGGACATTAGGATTGACATGTGGTGGGAGAGGAACTGACATATTGGGCCAACCATGATGGTGAGAGACATTTGGGTTGACAATCTCTTGTTATCCATCATTTGCAGGGACTTCTAGTTGCAAGGACACATGAGGAGGAATGATAATTCCAAGGATGTTCTGGTGCTGGAAGGAGGGTCTCTAACCCAAGGTGTACTATTCTATGACCAATCCAGTTAAATAACCCATCTTGGAACAATTGGTTTAATTCTTGAGGATCAACATCGGGGAAATTGGACCAATTTCCCCGACCTCTGTTATTTATGGCATGGATACCCCTACTGAAGAAACTCATCTTGTAGTAGCAGTTCATTAGTAACTAATCCCTTAATAAACCATACATGACATTCTTTTTTAATGAATCAAAATTTGATTCAAAAATTGACATGAGATACATGCAAATCCATCCATAACAAACCATTTAACAATCGCCAAGTGAACATGGGGTGATAGGGTTCATGGGACATATGGAGGGAGTGTAATTAGCGAAAATTGGTATAATGATAGGGGATTAATAAACGAATATTATTCAGCAATTAATTAAACAATTTAACTTTGTAATAAAATACCAAAATATCAGTCACCAATCATTTTTGTGTTATCTCTTCATCTCTTTTGCACAATTTTTTTTCTTTTTAATTTATTTCACAGAACAGGGATGACATAAATGAAATTGGTTTTATGAGGGGAATGTAATGAGCGAAAAAGTGGTAGAATGACAGGGAAATAATACGGATATTGTCCAAATGAAAATAAATCAAAACCTGCAATCAAACATATATTTGTTTCGACCTTCAAGTTTTAACAGTGTTCATGTAATATTCCATATATAAAGAAGTATGAAAAACATAAATAAATAGATAGAAATGGCAGATGAACAACAATATAACTAGAACAACACCACAATAATACCAAAATGATACCAGAATAACACCAGAAAGAGCACTTTGATTACTAAGAGCAATGTTCACTTGCCTCTTCCAGGGGGCAACCTCCAGTAGAGTAGAGCTCTATTACAATAATATCCAAGACAAAAGTTATCATACCCTCAACTCCTATTTATACTAAATATGTCTATCAAAAGAACCATCTAGAGGAAGATCCTTCTAGAAGTGGAAGCTTTTATTAGGTCTTCTTACATTGGAATTGTTCTTCCTTATTGCAAGGCCTTGTTAATATTGACCTTTATTGCATCAGAATATAGTATTCTACCTATGTGAGGGGTTAGGTCCCTAACATGTCCTCCCCCTTAAAAATAGCCTTGTCCTCAAGGCTTGAGATGTAGAAATTGTTATAGAATGGTAGTCGGTTCCCAAGTGGCATCTGCTGGAGTTTTATCTTTCCATTGGACTAACACTTCCTTGATGGTTCTCTGACATAGATGATGCTCACGCTGGTCCAAAACTGCTTGTGGTTGTAGCCAAATGGATCCTTCTTCTTCCAACTCGAGTAGGTTGGTTTGAGTTTGGCACTTAGCTCCAATCACCTTCTTTAAGCAGGAAACATCAAAAATAGGATGGAGCTTAGAATGACCGGGAAAAGCTAATTCATAGGCCACATGTCCCACACGCTCGATAACGGCATAAGGACCATAAAATTTGGGCGCCATTTTATAACAATGGTCAGCCTTGAGGAAATTTTGCTTGTAAGGTTGTAATCGAAAAAAAACCTGATCCCCTTCTGCAAATTGACGTTCAGAGTGACCTTGATCTTCTTGTTTCTTCATGCAATTCTGGGCCATGACCAAATTCTCTTTGAGGGTATGGAGAATATCCTCTCGAACTGTAAGTGTTTGGTCAATTGCCTGGACCTTCGATACACCTAGAAAATATGAGAGAAATGAAGGTGGATTTTGTTCATATACCACTTGAAAAGGAGTCATGCAGGTATTTGTATGGTACGAAGTGTTGTACCACCATTCAGCTAGTGGTAACCATTGAGCCCACTGATTTTTCCTTTCTGAGGAAAAACACCTAAAATATGTTTCCAAACACTTGTTGACAACTTCAGTTTGACCATGAGCCTAGGGATGATAAGATCTGTTGAGATGCAATTGGGTACCTTGTAGCTTGAATAGTTCTTGCCAAAAATTGTTGGTGAAAGTTGGGTCGCTATCAGAAACAATAGAATGCGGCATGCCATGAAGCTTGAAGACCTTATCCATGAAAAGTTGATCCACAGTGGATGTTGTAAATGGGTGTTGAAGAGAACATAAATGAGAATACTTGGAAATATGATCAACTACCACCATGATGATTGATTTATTACCTGATTTAGGTAAGCCTACAATAAAATCCATAGAGATATCCCACCAAATAGCATGTGGAATTGGAAGTGGTTGTAGTGTGTCGGGATATTTGACTATTTCTCCCTTGTTGCATTGACACACATCACATTCAGCCACAAAATTATGAACGTCTTGTTTCATACCATCCCAGAAGAAAGAACGTTTGACCCTGTCATAGGTTTTGGTAAACCCGGAGTGCCCAGCGGTGGGTGTAGCATGAAGCTTAGAAAGTACTGTGGATTTAATTTTTGATTGTTTACTTAAATACAAACGGACTTTGTATTGAAGCTCATCATGGATACAAGAGTATCCTAGGGAAACTGGAGAATTGGACAGCAATTGTTGTATCAGATGCGAACTTTTGGGATCATGTAGCCATTCCTAGCGAACATCTTGGATCCAATATGGTACAATGAAGGAAAGAGAAAAAAGGGACCCTTCATCTTCATATTTTCTGGAAAGTGCATCAGCAACCACATTGTCTTTGTCTTTCTTGTAAATGATATCATAATCATATCCAAAGAGCTTAGTCACCCATTTTTGTTGCTATGGGGAGGAAATGCGTTGTGCCAAAAAATACTTGAGGCTTTGATAATCTGTCTTAATTTGGAAGTGTTTCCCCAATAGATAAGGGTGCCAAAGATCAACGACATGCAGAATAGCCAACATTTCCTTTTCATATATTGATTTTCATAAATTTCGCTCAGACAATTGTTTGTTAGTAAAGCCCAAAGGCCGACCCTCTTGCATAAGGACAGCATCAATTCCTTTCCCTGAAGCATCACATTCCAAGACAAAGGTCTTTGTGAAATCAGGAAGGGCCAGAACTGGAGTGGTGCACATGGCCATCTTCAAGTTTTGAAAAGCCTAAGAAGTTGTTAGAGTCCAAGTGAAAGAATTGTTTTTAAGGAATGCAATGAGAGGTGCTACAATCTTTCCATAATTCTTAACAAAATTGTGATAATAACATGTTAAGCCCGGAAATCCACACAATCTTTTGAGAGTCTTTGGGTGAGGCCAATCTTGCATAGCTTCAATATTTTTAGGATCCACCCTAACGTTGACCATGCCAACAAGATGACCCAAGTATTCGAATTTCGAAGTGCAAAAAGCACATTTATATTGTTTCAGGAAAAGTTGGTGCTGAAAGAGTAGGTGGAGAACTCAATCCACATGAACAAGATGGTTTGTCCAGGTTTTGCTATAGATGAGGATATCATCCAAGAAAATAAGAAAAAATGACAGAGAAAAGGACAAAAGACATTATTCATGAGGCTTTGGAAAGTGGAGGGAACATTATACAAGCCAAAGGGCATGACCAAAAACTCATAGTGGCCCTCATGAATTCTAAAGGCAGTCTTAGGAATTTCTATCTCTTTCATATGGATCTGGTTGTAGCTCAAACGAAGATCAAGTTTAGTAAATAACTGGTCATCACTCAATTCATCAAAGAGGTCATCAATGACAGGAATGGGAAATTTGTCTTCAATGGTGTTTTTTTGAGGGCACAGAAGTCATGACACATGCGCCAAGAACCATTTTTCTTAGGGACCATGACCACAGGAGAAGAGTAGGGGCTCATACTAGGGCGGATAACACCTGCGTTGAGCAACTCTTGAACCATTTTCTCAATTTCATTTTTTGGGGAAAAGGAATGACAATAGGGACGGATATTGGGAGGAAGTCTTCCTGGGACAAGGGGAATGGAATGATCTTGAAAACCACGGGGAGGAGGGAATCCATGGGTAGTGGAAAAAAACACTTGATGTTTAGAGAGGATGGATTGGAGGTACTGTGACACAGAGGGTGTCTTGGTTACTTGTATGTCATGGAGTTGGGAAATAATTCCATAATGACATTTTCTGAGCAAATTTTCCATGCGATGAGAACTAATGATATTTGGGGAACCGACAGTGATGCCTTGGAACTTATATTGTTGGCCCTCTTGGTCGAATTGCATGGTTAATTCCTTAAAATATATGAGAATGGGACCCAAAGTCCTTAGCCATTTTGCACCCAACACAATGTCACAACCGCCCATGTCAATAGCAAACATATGAGATTTCAGGTGGTAATCACCAATTTGGAGACGCACATTTTCACAACGCCCTCCACATTTCATGGACCTGCCATTGGCAATCATGATTTGGAAATTATTGACTGAATGGATATAGCAATTAGTTTCTTGGGCAATGCAGTGATGAATAAAATTATGGGTGCTTCCACTATCAACAAGAATGATGACCTTTCTATGCTTGATGTAACCAATTAGCTTGAGGGTTTGGGGAGCAGAGAAGCCAATGAGAGAATTTAGGGAAATGATCAGTTCTACTTCGGGAGGGTCTGAGGGAGGGGTTATGTCAGTGGGTTCAGGTGACATGGACACAAGGGGAGCCTCAACATCCTCTTCTAAAAAATCCTCCGAGATGGCCATAAAAATATTTTGTTCCTTACACTTGTGTCTCAAAAAATATTTGTCATCACAATTATAACAAAGGCCTTTGAGTTGGCATTCATCCATTTCAGCACTGGTCAATTTTTGGATCTTTAGTGGAGTAGAAGGAGGAGTGGGATTTACTACTTTAGTGTGGGGAATAAAGGAGGGTTTTCGGTTTTGAGAAGAGACAACATGTTTTGCTTCCTTAGCTCTTTTAGTAGCCTCCACCCAACTCTGAGGCCAAGCCATGAGGACATGGGAACGAATCTCATCCTTGAGGCCACTGATAAAACATTCTCAGAAAAAAAAGCATCAAATATTCCCTCTGTACGAAAAGCCAGTCGCTCAAAAACAACTATAAAGTCTTCCACTGTCTCAGATTGTTTCAACTTTGTCAAACAACCTAAATTTTTGGTGTCAATGTCAAAGTGTTCATAAATCTCTGCCACAAAGTGTGTCCAAGCAACATACCTTTGGGGGGCATTTTTTTCTCCATTGCCAACATTCTTGATCTAGATGGAGAACACCATACCGAAGTTTGGCCAACTCATCTATAATGTCGTACAAAGAGAAACAATGTTCCATTTGAGTTACTCAGCCACTGGGATCCGAGCCATCAAATTTGGTCACATCCACACGTGGAAGGTGTAGGTCACGTTGAAAGTGATGGGGCTGAAAATTTTGGGAATGAGAGGACGTTTCACCTTCGGTATGAAAAGGTGGGTTAGATAAAGGAGGATTTGTAGGGATATGCATCTTGGTATGGATCATCGTAGTGATAGATTCAAGCTAGGTAGTAAAGTCTTGTTTGAGGTCTTGTTTGAGTTCCTCAATTGAGGCGACGATGGAGGAATGCGTGTTTTTATTGATGGTGCAAATATTGGCACTGAGTTCTCTCACTTCTTGTTGGGTCTCTGTGAAATTAGAGTGCAAGGTATTGAAGAGAGCTTCCAAGTCTTGGCTACAGGTATGGGCCATGATGACGAGGAACCAAAAAGGGGTGGGTGGGGTCACACAGAAATATATATATATATATATATATATATATATATATATAAAACAAAAACAAAAAATGTTGAAAAATGATAGGTATGAATGTGATAAGGGTGAAGAGAGAAATCCAATGGAATAGGTCTCAAATAATGGTGCCAATGGGATCCATACTTTTTTTGTTTTACACCTGCATAGTTATACTCTGATCTAAAGAATACTGCAGTGATGAAATGCCCAAATGCTTAATAGAAATAAATTTGTAGTAATTTGGAAACTCGAATGTAGGAGACACAGTTGCGCAGAAATAGATATTGTCTGTTTTGTTTTTGTTTTCATCCCCAAAGGTTAGGTATTCAAGGGTTCTACAGACAAGGGTTTGCCCTGTGCTATAGCTCTCTGATATACGTGAGGGGTCCAACAGTAATACTCGGCCCTATCTCAGGGCACCAACTAAGGAGACTAGACCGTGCCCTTAGTCGTACTACCTGAATAATCAGGTACTAGAGATTATCTTCCGGAGTGTTGTTCTCGGTGGCACTATAGAAATCAGGCGGTCGATCGATTTATTATGGAGGGATTCAGGAGATCTAGGCTGATTTGTATACAGGTGTTTTCTGATGCACTACCACTCGAAGGGGTACCAATAGGGGTTACAAGGGTGGCCAACAGATGTGTGCTTAAGTACCACTTGTATTTCCTGCGTGTATGAATCCCCAACCGTGGGTTTATGCACATAATGACAGATCTATGTATCTTAAAGACGTCATAATATGTCTCTACCCTAAAAAAAATTAACCCACAATTTTCTGTCAAGGAAGGTGCCCTGATACCACTTGTAATATTCCAGATATAAAGAAGTATGCAGAATAGAAATAAATAGATAGAAATGGCAGATGAAAAACAATATAACCAGAACAACACCACAACAAATACCAAAATGATACCAGAATAACACCATAAAGAGCATTTTGATTACTGAGAGCAATGTTCACTTGCCTCTTCGAGGGGGAAACCTCTAGCAAAGAAAAGCTCTATTTCAATAATATCCAAGACAAAATTTATTATACCCTCGACTCCTATTTATACTAAACATGTCTATCAAAAGAACCATCTAGAGGAAGATCTTTCTAGAAGCAGAAGCTTCTATTAGGTCTTCTTACATTGAACTTATTCTTCCTTATTTCAAGACCTTATTAATATTGACCTTTATTACATCAGAATATAATATTCTACCTACGTGAGGGGTTAGGTCCCTAATAGCTCACTTTTCAAAACCACAATTTAACAGTTACTTCCTTTACAAATTGCTTGTTGACTTCCAAACAATAATCTATATGCCCATAAATATTTAATTACATCAGCCTTCGTATCCATATAACCTTTATATAATAGTCATAACAAACAACATTGCAATCGATATGATAAATCACAATAACCCTTTTAGCCACAACCATTCATAACTCCAATGCTAAATCCTTTTAAAACCAATAGGAATGCGCACAGTTCTTACATCCATTTATATCCAATACTTATTCTTTAAAGCCAATAGGAACATGCACAGTATTTACTGCCACCTATGTCAATTATTTAAACATTGTTCAACGCAATCAAAGTGGGTGTTATAACTCTTTATCGAGCCCCAATAAATTCGCACGCAGGTGTCTTTTAAATACAGTCAACATAACATCTTAACCAAATAACATACAATACTTCAAGCCCAAGCTTCACATAAACAATTAGGTACAGTCTTCTTCTAGAATTGTCAAATGAGGAACACAACCAAATCATGCCCAAGTAACCAAGCATGCACAGTGCTCCATCAACCATTGAATGGAGTAAAACAATCTAATATTTAAGGTTTAAAAACAACAAGTGGAGGGTAAGAACAGATGGTTCAACCAAAGGGTTAAGACGTCAACAAGCACAGATAGCTTGTGACTTTCACCATTTACCACAAAACCATAGCATGTAACAACACTCTCGACTGTGAGGGTTACCAAAATGATAGACTGTCGATTCCAACAAGAAAATGAAATGAAGCCAGTCTCTTAATCAACACTGTAATATGAAATCTAAGCACAAACCCGTGCCTAACTAGAATGCTTCTATCAACTTTTGGGTGATGTTAAACTCATACTATGCAATGCTTTTTAGGCAATTGTGTCAGTGAGGGCATAAGCAAGTAGCTTAACTCGCATAGTTTTATCCAGACAAGGCATGGGTTACTTTAATCTTTCATCAGTTTACATTGCAACCCACAGGGTCAAAAATACAAGCCACAGAGATGAGCATGGAGTGGGAAACGTAAACACAGAGACATGTTATGACAATCCATAAGCGGGATACGTGCAAATCTCAGAGCTTTGGCAAGCCAGGATACTCAATTTCCACAGAGGTGCCAAACTCAAAACCCAATCTATGACCAAGCAAGCTTCACTGCCATTTTTATCAATAAACCCATGCAAAGATTACACACAGCAAGGAGAGCATAACCATTTATTTTTTAAAGTGCCAACAGTCCAAAATAATCACCATAAGGAACCACGGACACAACACCAATACACAGTTCAAATATCTCATAAAAACTTAAGAAAAACATAGACCACGAGCAATCTTGAGCTAAAAGTTGATTCAAAGGGCAGAGTAACCATCATGGATAGAAGAGTAAGAAACCCATACATGGAAAAATCTAGTGCAAGGAAAAACAAGATTGTATATCTCCTTCACAATCGAACAAAGTGTAATAGCAAAAACCACCAGAGCCAAAACCAAAATGCAAGAATGACTAGGCTAACGGGCTCGAGGGGAGTTTTAGTGACGTGCAGTAAATGCATGTGGCTTCTCCCTTCCAACCTCATTCAATTCAACATACGAGCCAAGTCGATTCACCATAGCACTAAACAATTAATCAACCACATATCCATTGCCATATGACTTTTGCATAGTGTGCCACCCCTTTGTAATGTCAAAATCATTAAAATAACAATGTGTTAGAAACATTACCCCATGTGCAACCACTTATGAAACTCAACAAGGCACATAACTATAGTATCAAGGCTCAAGTGCACCCATCCTTTGTCACAATAATACATAACATTAGAGCTTGAGTATAGTTCTTTTATTCAAAAGAGATCCATTATTATCTTTTATCAAGACCATTTAAACCAAATAGTGCCATGTTTAATGCAATATCAAAACCAAAACCATCAATAATTCTTTCATCCACAGGGCAGCCTTAACATATTCGGTGAGAGGTCATCAAAGCCATCCAGTGTCATGTATTAATAAACCAACCATCACATGTTACCACAACATTTTAAACCATGATTTGAAACAATGAACTTTAGAAGACTGTGTTGGTACCATCACATTATCAAACAAAATATAAGCACGGCATATCCACCATTGTTCCACAAGTCCAACAAGGGGGTCCCACCTACTAGTTTATTATTAATATAAATAAATAATAGAGCTTGGAAATAATTTGTGAGCATAGTATTCATCATGGTGTTTTTAAGCGTCAACACCATGTACAGAAGAAAAGGAGAACGTAGTTAAAACCTTCTGGCAAGAAGGGTACTTTTGTGAGATATAGAGTATCTCATATGGAGATTGATTGTAAGGAGAAGAAGGCTCCAAATATGATCAAACAGATCCATCTAGTTCAGTTGATCACTCTTCATATCATCAAGAAGAGTTATTAGAGATAGAAGGGCCTACCCAAAATCGTTATAGTAACTAGGAAGAGACCAGCATGGTCTCGTGACACTTTGCAGGATGAAAATATATATAGCATTGATGAGCAATATCATGAGAAGGAGCATATGGTTCCACCAGTGGTGAGACAGGAGGCCACATCAAGTACCATCTCAGAAGGAGCTATAGTTCAGAAGGAGACAACCATCACGATCCAGTAGGGAGGAGCATCCTCCCCTTGACCATTCATAGGAGATTAGACTTCAGAGGAGATCATCACATACAAAGGGATAATATGGCTCCAAAGATTATATAGACTCATAGGGATTCAAGCTTCAGAGGGAGCATGGAGACTCGAAGTAATCCTAATCTCAGAGAGAGCCAGTGGCTTAGAGACTTTCACTCATAAGTTATTCCTCCTCAAATTCAGATGGGAGAGAGAAACATCTCGGGACTGATAAACATGTGCCATGAGTGAGATGCTAGATCGAAGCTTCAAAGGCTTTGAGGAGATATGAGATCTCCTGGGAAGATTCCCTTATTTTAGTGACTGAGGAGGAATCCAGTCAGGAGGACTAGGATATGGAATTTACTGTGGTTCCAAGACCGAAAGAGAAGACAGTGGTAAGTTCCAAGTGGATTTATGATGAATCATTCAATAGATGGCAGTGTTGAGAAGTACAAGGCAAGTTTTGTGGCACGTGGTTTCTCCCAGAAAGTAGGAATGGATGATGAGAAGACATTTTCTCCTGTGGCGAGATACGCTTCAATTAGAGATATACTTGTGATAGATGTAGTAATGAAGTGGAAGGTACACTAGATGGATGTGAAGACAACTTTTCTAAATGGTGTAATAGAAGAGGAGGTGTATGTAGAGCAACCACAAGGTTTTGAGCCACATGACAATTAGACACATGCATGGATATTGAATAAATCCTTGTATGGATTAAAGAAATCACCCAAGGCATGGTATGGTAGAATTGACAGTTTCATGGTGAGCTTGGGCTTTACCAAGATTAAAGCAGATTCCAACTTGTACTTCAAGTTTGTGGATGGTGGACCAGTAATATTACTATTATATGTGGATGACATGTTTCTAAAGGAGATGAGAATATCATCACTGAGAGCAAGAGGAAACTTGCTACAGAGTTCGAGATGAAATACCTGGGTATGATGCATTATTTCATAGATCTAGAGGTATGGCAGAGACTGAGTGAAATTTTCCTTAACCAAGGAAAATATGTTGTAGATATTCTGAAGAGATTCAGAATGATGGATTTTAAAGCCATGCCTACATCGATGGTGACAAATATGAATTTATTGAGTGATACATCTTCAGAGACAATGGATGCCACCATGTATAGACAAATGATTGGTGTGTTGATGTACTTAACTAACACAAGGCCAAATATAGGTTTTGTGGTGAACACATTGAATCAGTATATGGTTGAGCCGAGATGTGTTCACTTGATTGCAGTAAAACATGTGATGAGGTACCTGAAAGGTACAATTGAGTATGGACTCGAATATGCTTCAGATCGTGAGATAAGCCTGCAAGGCTTTACTGATTCAGATTGGGTTGAAAGTGTTGCAAACCGAAAGAGTACATCTAGATGTTTCTTCAGTTTGGGATTAGCTATGATCTCATGGTTTAGAAAGAAGAATACGAGTGTGGCACTCAGTACGATTGAGGCAGAGTACATAGCAGTGTATTCAAATAACAATGAAGCAGTGTGGCTTCGGAAGTTGCTTGCAGGATTTTTTTATCTCAAGTTAGAGGCGACTTGTATCTAGTGTGACAACTAGAGTTATGTGAAGTTGACAGATAACCCGGTGTTACATGACAAGTCCAATCATATCGAGATCAGGTATCATTATATCAGAGATATGGTGTATAAGGGAGCAATGAAGCTCTAGTATGTTGCTACAGATGAGAAGATAGTAGATGTGTTGACCAAGCCTCTATTGAGAGTGAAGTTTGTGTAATTTAGGGACAAGATTGGTGTGGTCCAGAAGGATTTCCCTAGTAAGAGGGAGTGATGAGTTACATATGTGATTCCAGGGAATAAGAATCAGTGTGTGGAAATAGCAGTGGGTAGTCATTCATGAGCACGTTACTGACTGTGGCACCAGTCAACATGACATTGCACAAGGTCAACAGATTTCGAGCCTTCGGGGCTGACGAATTTCCCAAATTTTCAAGATTGAGGGCCAACTTGTGTGGTTGGAGGTGTTTTCTATCCTTGGGCTAGATGGGTAGTGTGTGTGTGCACTACATCGTCTAATCCTTGTGATTAGATTCCTAGTCACTGTGGATCGGTTTCCTGGTGTACCAACCAGAGGTTACTAGTTCTTTATGAACTAGATGCCAGATTCTGTGTGAGTTGGTGAGTTATTAGTTCTTTATGAACTAGATGTCATATTTTGTGTGATCTTACAAGTTACTAGTTCTTTATGAACTAGATGTCAGCTTGTGTGTGAGTTGGAAAGTTACTAGTTCTTTATGAATTAGATGCAAGATTATGTGTGAGATGACGAGTTACTATTTCTTTATGAACTAGATTCTAGATTCTATGTGAGTTAGCGAGTTACTAGTTCTTAATGAACTAGATGTCAAATTCTATGTGAGTTGACACGTTACTAGTTCTTTATGAAATAGATGCCAGATTATGTGTGAGCTTGCAAGTTACTAGTTATTTATGAACTAGATGTCATATTCGGTGTGAGCTTATGAGTTGCTAGCTCTTTATGAACTAGATGTCAGATTCTATGTGAGTTGGTGAGTTACTTGTTCTTTATGAACTAGATATCATATTATGTGTTACTTAACAATTTACTAGTTCTTTATGAACTAGATGTCAGATTCAGTGTGAGCTGGCGAGTTAGTAGTTATGTATGAAATAGATGCTAGATTATGTGTGAGTTGGCGAGATGAATCCCTGATGACATAAATCCTAGAAGGATGATGAAACCCTAGATGCATGACTGTGACGTGACCATCAGATAGTATATATGTGTGACTATGATAGAGCTTGTGTGGCTATGATGGTGATACTTGTCACATGATATGTTTGATCATAACATAACATGTGTGGCTATAGTGATTCTACTTATAGACTGGTCTGCAAGACCATGTGATTATTTCCCATGCCATGTGAGATGGATGGATGTATTTGAGACCATTACATGAAGAACATATTAGTTAATACCCCCCTAGCTAAGAGGGAGTTTTGATGTTTTGGTAGTTGCAGGAGGTATTAACCTCCAAGTGTAACCTTTGTACTTAGAATAGAATATTCCATAAGTAAGAGAACCCTTAAACAAA
>ML844684.1:36045-52157 GCA_009831015.1 Picea engelmannii | reverse complement strand
TCATTAATGGTAGTCACTAGGATTCGAAAGAGAAAGGGATTCTTAGTTTTGATTCATGGTTTTGGTTTTCATGCTTTCATTATTCTTTTATAAAGATCGATTTGATTATTATAATATAAGATTACTTCATTGGTGAGATCTCACATGTGCTGTTGTGTCATTCAACTCTTCACTTGTTGTATCTTCTTTTCCTTCATGTAGTTCTCCATTTCTAGATTAATTCCATCTACGCAATTTCCCATTCTTAGAGTAATTTCATTTACGCAACTAGATTAATTCAATTTCAGTCGTGTGATAGATTAATGATTCAATTTCAGATGTAGCTTAAACATTATATTAGATTAGTCCCGCTTCAATCTTGCATATACTTTGCCTGTGCTTCGTCAATTTACAAACCTCGAGTTGAAAAATTAGATAGTTGGGAACATACTACAATGCAATTAATTCAACATTAGTTCGGCCCAATATAACGACTGTTGTTCCCTTGTTACAATTGTTGTTCCTTTTGGAGGTAGTGTTGTTCATTTGAATAGAACAACCGTCGTTCCCTTTACGATTGTTGTTCCTTTACAAGTGTTGTATCTCTGGAGGATGGATATTGAAAACGAAAGGTAAGAACCTACGTAGGAAACAAGTAAAATGCTTGTGCCAACACCTACCTTTGGCTGAGGCATAGAGGTTGTTTTTAGGACATCTTTAGAGCCCAACAGATATGCAGATGGCTTCTGCTATTTCATGAATATGATTTTGAGATCATTGTAAAGCCAGGGAGAATGAACAAAGGTCCTGACCACTTATCGAAGTTGGAACATGGAGAAGAGACGACCAGTTTGGAGGATGCACTACTGGATGCACAACTACTAGCCATTAGAAAGATCGATAACCACTTCGCAGAGATAGTCCAGTTTCTATCAACATGAATGACACCTACTGAGTACAAAATTCCTCAGAAGAAACAACTAGTAGTGCACACTGCAGACTTCTCACTTATAGATGGACATCTATACAATATGGGACCTGATGAGATATTGAGAAGGTGTGTTATGGAGGAAGAACGACCACTGATCCTTGCAGAATCTCATGCAGACATCTCAGGAGGACATTATGCAGGAAAAGAAACTGCGCAGAAAGTTCTTAGAGGTGGGCTCTTGTGGCCTACCTTACACAGAGATGCTAAAGACTATTCCAGAGCTTGCAATGTATGCCAAAGAGTTGGGAAAATGTCCAGAAGAGATGAAATGCCATTAGCACTGCAAATGACCCTACAAGCATTCTAAAGTGGGCCATTGACTTTGTGGGACCTATAAACCCACTAGGAAAGTGAACATGAGTAAGGTACATAATTACTGTGACATAGTACTTGACTAGATGGGCTGAAGCAAGAGTAGTTAAGGACTGTAGTGCAACTATAGCTTCACGCTTCATATTTGATGAAATCATAACTAGGTTTGGATGCCCAAAGATCCTTATGAGTGAACAAGAAACACATTTCATCAATAAGACAGTTGAATCCCTAACCGAAGAATTTGCAGTCCACCATCAGAAGAGCACGTCGTACCATCCATAAGCAAATGGGAAAGTTGAAGGATTCAACAAGATTTTGGAAATAACACTAACCAAGATTTGTAGTGTGAACAAAGATGATTGGGATTTAAGAGTACCAACAATATTATGGGCCTATAGAACTACTTGCAAGAAACTAACAATGCAAACCCCCTTCAAGTTGGTATATGGTCTTGAAGCTGTTGTTCCAATGGAATATTTGGTACCAAGCCTAAGAATTGCTACCTTTAAAGATATGGAAAACCCATGTTCTATTCAAGAGAGGCTTGCACAACTGGTTGAACTAGAGCAAGATAGATTTATTGCAGGATTCCATCAACAAGTACATAAGGAAAGAGAGAAAGCCTACCATGACATGCACATCAAGAAGAAGGAATTCAAGCAAGGTGATCTAGTACTGGTATATAAAAACAAGTTCATAAAACATCTTGGGAAGTTCAGAACGCATTGGCTAGGGCCATATGAGATCGCTTATGTTACAGATGGAGGAGCCGCGCAATTGAAAATGTTGAATGGAGAATGGAAGGAAGGTTTGGTGAATGGGAGCTGGCTGAAGTTGTACTATGACCTAGTTGCCTCGCATCTCTTAGTAAAAGAATGAAGAAAAGGTTCTAGGTACCATGTGCAGTTGAAACTGGGTACCAGACACAAAAAAGATAGTTTGCACAAGGGAAAAAGAGGAGGCATCAAGAAGAAACTAGAGGCTGCACTGCGTAGTCTGGAATCAAAGAAAAACAAAAAGCTAAGATCCGAAGTGCCTCGGGACGAGTCACAAGTGAGTGTTGGGGGCTTGTTGGCCCTTGGTTATGGAAGCAAGCAAAGATCAAGGAAGAAAAGGGAGAATGCGCACTTCATGGAAGACACAGTGACTGTTACTGGGTCGAAGTGAGCAAAAGAGTAGAAAAGACGGAGTGAAGTAAGTCGTTGGACAAGGAGATTGGGGATGACAAATAAGCAAGAAATAAGGATTATGGACAACCCAACAAGTGGAAAAATCCATTGTTGGATGCTTTGGAGCACCGGGCAAGAAGGAAGGAAAGACAGGCTGGGGAAGCCCTGAAAATATGGGTCAAGTTGACCTAGGGTTTTAGACCCCTAGGGTTTTGGTATTTAGGGTTTTGGACACTTAGGTTTCAGCCTAAGGATTTTGGTGAGCTATTGTAATGTAGAAATAGAGGTCTAAAGGACATGGGATGGGTTGGTGTTATGATTATTTTGGTTGTCTTTGTCATTGTGTGATCGAGCGAGTAGTAGTGTGTGAGAAATAAATGCTGATTACGAGAGCCTTATGGTATTGTAATATCTTCAACTGGGTGCGAAGATCAACCCTGCAGCTGGGTGCACAGGGAGGGGAGAGAAAGAGAGGAGAAGAAAGAAGATCTTCTAGCTAAGAGCATAGACAAGAACTGTATGCTTTACCTTAATATATTATAGCACAGTTCTGTGGATGTAGCCTTAGAGAGGGGGTGAACCATGTATATTTTGTGTTGTGTGTGACTGATATTCTGTCTCTGTCATTGAAATACTATGATTGCAATACTATGTAAGATATGATAAGTAGATGTGCAAAATAGATCTAAGATGATAAGTGATATATGAATTTTGTTTTTTTCTTGTGTTAGATCACTTGATCTTCCCTTTGGTTGTAGACATCTTTGTCCTGCAACCCCCTCATAACTTCTTTGGGTGAGACTGCATCTTCTTCGTAGGTGTTGCCGAAAGGGCCAATAGTTAGGGCTTGTTGGTGCGCTCTTAGAGATGAAGCCTGGGTCTGACCTTGTGCCAACACACATCCTTGGTGATTTTTTTAAACCATATAGGGAATTTTGCAGCTTTCATACCAACTCCTTCTTTCCCTTCACAACAAAGCCTTCTAGATGCTTCATATAGATTTCTTCTTCCAGATCCCCATGTAGGAATTTTGTCTTCACATCCATCTGTTCTACTTCAAAATCAAATGCATCAACACCAAATAACATAAATATTATATAAGTTAACTTGGAAAAAGGAGAAAACATCTCACCAAAATCAATTCCCTCAACTTGGGAATAACCCTTTTCTACTAACCAAGATTCGTATTTCTCGACTTTTCCATCTGCATTTAACTTCTTTTTAAATACCCATTTGCTGCAAATGGGATTTATTCCATTCGATAAATCCACTAGATCCCAAGCCTCATTCTTATCCAAGGATGCCATTTCTTCATCCATTGCCTTTTTCTAGAGCTTTCCATCCTCGAAATCCATTGTCTCCCTGACAGTTCTACTATCATCATCAATAATAGACAAAGAAAAAATTGAATGGAAATTAGATAGAGTATACGTTTCAGGTAGCCTTCTTTCTCGAACCGTTCTCCTCAATACTGGAGTATGAGTATGTTCTTATTTTGATTCATGTTCTTCTCTAGAGTCTGATTCATCATCCTTTAAATCGAAATCTATTTTCTTTGGTTCTTCCTTACTTGGTAGGACTTCATGTTTAACAACATACTTCATTTCTCTAAATACCACATCTCGGCTATACAAAACCTTCTTATTTTCTGGGTTCCAAATATTATAACCTTTAAGACCATATTTATACCCAATAAAGATACACTTTTCAGCCTTCTTATCTAGCTTACTTTTGTTTTCCTTTAGAACATGAACATAGCCCTCATAGCCAAATACGTTGACATGTGTGAGAGAAGGTTTCTTACTAGTACATACCTCTTGTGGAGTCTTGTCATCTAGTGCTAATGAGGGTGATCTATTGATGAGGTAACATGCAGTACCCATTGCCTTTTCCTAGAATTATTTCCCTAACCCAACACCACTGAGCATGAACCTTGATTTTTCCATCAACGTCCTGTTCATCCTTTCTGCAACTACATTCTGTTGAGGTGTATATGGAGTAGTATTATACCTTGCTATACCACACTTCTTACATAATTCGTAAAATTCATTCCCACATAACTCTTCTCCATTATCTGTCCTAAACACCTTAATTATTTTCTCTATTTGATTCTCAACAAGAGCCTTAAACTCTTTAAACCTGTCAAAGACTTCAGATTTCTTCCTGAGGAAATATATCCAAGTATTCCTTGAGAAATAATCTATAATTGAGACATAGTACACATATTTTCCCAATGATGGAACCGACACAGGTCCAAACACATCACTGTGAACTACCTGTAAAGTTCCTTCTTCCCTTGTTGCACTAGAGGGGAATCTTACCTGATTTTTCTTCCCATATACACAATGTTCACAGAAATCAAAATACAGAGAGCAGTTAGACATACCTTCAATGATAAATTTACCGTGTAGTAGTCGAAGACCCTTCTCTCTGATATGCCCCAGTCTTTGATGCCACAACATAACATAACCTTTTCTCCAAAGACTGTAGGAATTATTTCTTCTTCAAATCCAATATCAGGAAGAATGGAACTATTACACCCATCAATAATAGTGCTTCCTTTCAACTTATACATAGTTCCAAACCGAACTCCCTTCAACAACACCATTTCTCCTCAAACCATCCTGCAGGTTTCCTTTTCAAATATTTTTTTTACCCATGCATCGTCCATTTTTCTTACAAAAATCAAATTTATGGCCAAAACTTGGATGTGTAGAACACCAGGTAGTGTTATAATATTCCCTCTATGAGCCTCAACTTGACTTTTCCTCAACCTATGATTCTGGTTATCGAGTCATCACCTAGGAAAACATTACCTCGATCATACCTTTCATATTCACAGAACCACTCCCTTTGGGGAGCCATATGAAAGGATGCACCTGATTCAACCAACCATGCCTCATGATCTACATGTGTGCTTGAAGATTCCAAGTGCACATCCCCTCCTTCTTCCTTGGAGGTCTTTTGTTCTGTAGAAAGAGATTCTTCAGATCCCTTATTTTTCTCAACTTTGGATCTACACTGCTTCTTATAGTTCCCTTCTTTTCCACATCTACGCCATAAATTTACAAACTTTCCAAGAGACTTAGATATTCCCTTAGACCTAGATCTCCCACTTGAGGACTTAGATCTATTTATTTCCTAGGAGAGTCCTCTTCTAAATAATGCATCTGTGCTCTTTCCTTCCTTGTTGTTCCATCTCATCTCCTCCAACAACAAGGATGATACTACTTCATCAAAATTCAAGGAAGTTGTATTATGACCTATGGCCACAACTAGACTATCCCAAGAGTCTGGTAAAGAGGAAAATAAACTGATACATTTAACTTGATCTGAAATTTTAATCTCAACATATACTATTAACTTACCACAATATTGAAGGCGTTCAACTGATCTTCCACTGAGTCTCCATCTCTCATCCTCAGGTTATATAACTTATTTCTTGGGAATAATTTATTTACTAGGGACTTAGAATGATACAAATTCCCCAACTTATCCCATAAATATTTGGTTGTATCTTCCTTTAAAACATTAAATAATACTGAATCTGAGAGACACAGTCAAATTGTTGTCTTCGCCTTCTGATCCAAAATTTTCCAATCATCTGCTGAATTTCTTGTAGGTGCAGTTCATGGATCCATGAGATCCATTGATCTCTGTCCACCAAATAAATCTTCCATCTTAAGTTTCCACAACTCAAAAATTTGCTCATTAAACTTATCGATTTCCAATTTCAAACTGCTCCCCATTCCTTTTCACCTAAAAAATAAATACCATAGATCTCCCTCTGTAACAAGTATTTTCACAGTCCTGATCCAAACCCTTGACCACAAAGGTGTCCCCCTGAAGTGAAAAAAACTCTGATACCAAATGTAGATTTTAACCTTGTATAATATTTTACTGCAAACATATTTTCAATAAAAGAACAGAAAAGATACAATGGAAAATACACACATTACAGAGATATTTTTCCCCTGGAAACCCAAACCGGGAAAACCAACATATTATATATTCATTTATAATGATACATTGCTTACAATACAATATACATATAGGAGCTATCATCATCCAAAACCCTAACCCAATGACCTGGATTATTCAACAACCCTAATTCCTTAACCGGAAATAGAAAACCATTGGTAAAAAAACATGTGCTAAAAAACCACCCAACAATGGACACAAAAATTGAGGCGACATGAAAAATGAGGCAAAAATGTGACACATTTCCCGAGGATTTTTTTTTTCTCGGGGGTGCTTCCCTCAAACCCCCGTGTAGGGGGGATATCGTCCCCATGAAACCCCCAAAGGGGGGTCCTAGAGAGACCCCTACGCGCCCAATGCAACATAGAAGACACTACAACCAATCATGCAAAGAATATAACACATACCAAAGACTGTCTTGATCAAGGGTGATCTTTGATAACTGAGAATTTCATCCAAAACTGCAGTGCTATTTTCAAACTTCAGACTATTATTTAGTTGTGTAGTTGTCTTTTCTAATTCTTCACTCAGATAGGTAATTTCTACTTCATATTTCTTAGGCTTCTCTTCCTTTTCTTCTAACCGAGTTCTCATTGCTTCTTTCCTTTTTAATTCTTCAAGATGAATTTTCAGACTGATGACAATCTTCTCTATGTCCTCAAGACTATGGTTTTTCTTTCATGTAATTGTTATTTCTCCTTGAGCTTATCCCATTCATCTTCAATCCTTTCATAACATCTTTCCTTTTCTTCTAGATGAATTTTTATTTTTTCATTAGCCCTTTTTGCTTCTTCTAATTGAATTATGATTTTTCTTTCCTTTTCTTCAAGATCATGATTCTTTATTTCAAACACCTGTAGTTGTTCTTTTAGTAACTTATTTTATTTTGGAAGCTCTTCTTACTGTTTAGAAGTCTTGGTTATCTTCTCCAATTCTTCCTTAAAGGACATGATTTTAGTTTCTTGAGAATAATTTATCTTTTCCTTTCCTTCTAGTTGGTTCATCGAGATTTGTTCTATTTCCAACGCTTCTTCTAATTGTATTTTCAAAATAGCATCATTGGATTCTTCTACTTCTTCATATTTTTGCAATTGCTTCTTGTGGTTTGAATTTATTTTCCTGAGTTTATCGATTTATTCTAAGGCACATATGAGTTCTCCTTCTAGGTCTACTTCAATAGTCTCTTCAGCTTCATATTCAAAATATTATTCCACATCCGATTCTTCTTTTTTATTGTCCTCATAATCAACTTCTTTCTTTATGGATAAGGATTTCTTTTTACTTTCAAATGATTCATTCATGAGTAGGACATATTCAACATTGATGTCATTTTCATTGGATGATATTATCTTGTCTCTTTCATATAATTCTTCATTTGTTTTGATAAATTTATCACCCGTGTAGATTTATTTCAATTTGTCCCATAGTTCTTTGGCTAAAGTACACTTCCCACTTTTTCTTTTCATAGACTCATGTCATTGAAAATTTTACTCCATCATCCATTGACAAAACCTCCCGAAAATCCATCAACAAAACCTTTCAAAATCCTATCAAAAAAACCTCCTGAAAATCCATCAACAAAACCTTTCGAAAGCCTATTGAGAAAACCTCTCGAAACTCCTTCAACATAAACCTTTCAAAAATCCATTGACAAAACCTTCTGAAAACCTATCGACAAAAATTCTCGAAATCCTTTGGCAAAACATTTCTAAAGAGCCTTAAAAAAATATTACCAAAACCCTATCAGAAAAACTTCTTGAAAGACTTCAACAAAAGTCTTCAAAAAATCCATCGACAAAACTTCCCAAAAGCCTTTGACAAAAACCTTCCGAAAAATCCATCAACAAAACTTCTCGAAAAACCTATTAGCAAATTTTCTCGAAGGCCTTTGACAAAATATTTTCGAAAATCCATTAGAAAAACTTCCCGAAAACCTATCAACAAAATTTTTCTAAATCCTTCGACAAAAGCCTTCCAAAAATCCATCGAAAAAACTTCCCAAAAACCTATTGGTAAAAATTCCCAAAAGCCTTCGGATTTTTATTTTTTTTTTTGAAAATCCATTGGCAAAACTTTCTGAAACATTATTGACAAAACTTATCGAAAGGCTTCGACAATTTTGTTTTGAAAATCCATCGAAAAAACTCCTAAAAACCTATCAAAAAAACTTTCCGAAATCCTTAGATTTTTCTACCCAAGTCCATGTTGAATCTGGACTATTGATCTTCAATATCATAGTTATCTGAACCGTTGTTTTATAAAAATCTCCAATCTTGGAAATGAATATAGAACATTGATTCTTAATTTTGAGATGATCTAGGTTGTCGATTATCCAACTGTTCAGTCACCCTTAAAATGAAAAATACAACCTTCCAGATCGAATTTAACTTTGCAACCTACATATTGATGCCATTAATCATCTCTTTAAAGGATCCGAGGGTAAATTAAAATTGAATGCGTTCATAAATTTGGGGATTTCACTTTGTTTTCACATTTTTTCTCCATATTTTTCACAGGTGAAACTTCACCACAATGATTTACCCCCTTCCCCCAAAAAACAATCCACGTTGGTCTTTGGGCCATACAAGCCCAGTGTTGAACCTTAAGCTCTGATACCAATTTGTAACACAGCTAACCCCAAGATAGGTCATGCCACTACTAATAACAACCAATTTAAACTTTGATACCAATTTAATTTCATAAATAATACACAACATGACATTCAAGCTCATGCAATTGTCCATATCAATTAAAACATAAATACAATCAGTTTAATATGTGCTCAACAAAAACTAAATAAATACAACAAAATTTAGCCACATGAATATATAGATTTGGATGAAACATTCTACTCACAATAGGTGGAAACAACTTAAAACACACAACAATTTATCTCAACATTCTAACTTAAATAAACAAAACAAATAAGAACATTTATCTTATTAAATATGCAAACTGTTGAAGAGGATGGGCGTTCCTCCCAATAATAGTATTTCTATTCGAGTTCTCAATAACAATTCACCCCCAAGTTGGGGTTGTGAATCCACAAGAGATGGTGGTCCCTAAGGATGGATATTGTCCCCCTCTTAATATTTATTTCCCACAACTAATTCCAATCCACCAACTCTCTTCCCCTCAACTTGCACAACCCATGTAATGGGATCCCCTTCTCCACGAAACAATCCCTCAGGATATCCCACTTCCATCTAGGGCTCTAGCATATATTGGATAGGAAATATCTTTGTTGGGGACTCTAGGAATATACTGATACAACAATAATTCTGACAACAACAAAATACTTTCTTCTCTTTACAATTTCTTAAGCAAAATATTGCTTATAGAACTACAACCTCCCTTCCCATGAAATTATAGCTCCAATCCACTACTATACATGCCCACTATGGATTCCTTCAATCTTCTACACTCAGAATCCTCTTACTGTCCAAAAATATGCATGTAAAAACTTCTCTCCTTAATATGAGAAAAATGCCTATGGCTATGGGTCGGGTCCACAACAGATCGCTGACATTTAAAGATCAAACCACATCCCAAGAAGGAAAACATAAATATGTAACTAATTTGATCAAATAAATAACTACTAATAATGAAGGAAGGAATGCCTACTTGGTGTCCTACATCCAATGGACATCCCAAGGATGAAATCTTTCGTGCTCCTTCCAAATTGCTCCTTTGTCAATTTGCAAAACTTTCAAGTGCAAAAATACAAAAGACAAAAGTTATATAATAACTAACTTCTATAAATTTGATCAAAACACAAATAATTAAAAAAAATAGTATTCTAAGTACAGATATATTCAAACATGATGAACACATACAAAGAACACAATAACTTCAAAGGAAAGAGCTATCTTTATTGATTGGCAACAAAGTTTTGGTTAGTTTTCATGTGCCCTTGCTATGACACTTCTCCTTGAACAGAATCTAGGTCCCTCCACCCATGATACTAAATATAAGATGAATCTCTAACTCCAATTCTCAAACAAACCTAAAGAATATCAAGGGAGACTTCTTGGTCAAATAGGGGAAGCATAGAACAAGGATGGTGTTAGAAAAAAAGTATCGCAGAGCAATAAAATAATACAAATGCGAAAATAAAAACATAGAAGATACACAATACAATAGAGACACATATATACGTGGTTCACCCAGTATGGGCTATGTCCACCAGAGAAATTTCCATGTCCTTCCTTTATTATTATCCAACAAATGAAGGGATACAACCTACAACATAGCTGTTGTAACTTCCTCTTATTTCTCTCATAGTCTCCTCTCTCAGAATACAATATGTGCCATGATACATAGCTGCAATACATTTCCCTCATAAAAGAGGGTTGAATTCTAGGGAAAAAACAACAACTGGAATATAAGGTTTCGAGGTCTAAGGACATAAAACAACAATTAAAATATAAGGGCTTGCAGACAAGGCAAGAATTAACCAGCATAATTTTTCTTCAAGATCAATTTTTCTTCTCCTCATGGCTTATGCTCAATTTATACCATATCCAAGTGGTTGGAGTGGTTATAATTCATTATGTACAGACATTAGTGGGTTAGGAATTGGGAAAACTTGGGAAAACTCGTGAACCCTACCCAAAAATGTGGAAATTATATTTTTTTGAGAAAAAATGACATGTACGCAACTTTATTTAGAGAAACGCATGTATATACATATTTCATAGTTGTTAGGGCATGTACAAGTAATAAAATATTGTTTTTTAAATAATTTATAGGAGGTAAAGGGATTGATGTTTGCAAGTAGGACAAGGAAAAGGCCAAGCAAGTCATCAAGGCATATGTGTTGCCAATTGATGCTATAACAGAGGCCCCCTAATGCGTGAGGTTAGAACATAAACTAATGGACAAAATAAATTATAAATCCTCAAGGTAAATAAGTAGTATTCTTGGGTGAAGGTCACCAAAATATGATCTAAGAACATAACCTACAACATAAAACAAGTAATAATACTCTCTTCTTGAGGTGGACATAACCATACTTAGGTGTGACAAAAATCATGGATTCCAAATAAAGTACACTACATATCCATGAAGTATGTATATATAGAAGAAATGATCATGGCCATGAAAATGAATATATAGTGGATCCATGTCAACAAAGAGACCATACCCATGAAAGAGATACACAGTGGATCTATCTCTCAGAATTAGTGAAGGATATTTGGAAACAATATTTGAACAACCGATCCTTCATAGTTATCGATGTCATTAGTGGAAGTGGTACTATCCAATGCAACTCAGGAAACAACATAAAAGGGGTGATGCTACTACATACATGAGGTCTTAAAATCAACCACCGATGGCATGAGTCTGGACTATGTGAATAAATGTGTTGAAGTTGAACATAGTGAGATACCATTTGATTATCGGTCATTGATTTATACCATTAACAAATGCAAGACAACCCACTAATATTGATAATGGGTGTCAAGGTACCTAGTACCTTCTAAAAAGTGCGAATAAAGGAAACATTGTCAAAAACATGCTATAATCTATCAATCATGGGACATTGATGTATTCCCACTGTCAATAGTGAGGGAGCCTACCACTGATGATTGCAAGCCCCAATGTACTAATAAAGACTCTATATCTCTATCCCAGAGCAAGATGTTCCAAATTCAAAAGGAAGAGATCTGTTAGAAGGAGGGAATTAAGGATTCCCCCATCATCCAACATGAGGAGTAGCAGAAGGCCAACGATTTAGAAATCAGATGAAAATATTGAAAGGACCCACCATGAAGTATGTCTCTTGCATGCACCAGATGGAATGGCACACGAAAGTGACCCTTTTAACAACAACCAATAATGAAAACTTCTGACAGAGGTGAGGAAACCACCAATGGGGAAAAATGGAATGCAAGGTACTGCATGAATCCCAATGTGTGAATAAAATTCTTGTCATCGAACACAAGGGAAACCACTTAGTTACCGACCAATGATGAAGTGTCATTTTCCGAGCACATGCTCACCTATCAATGATGTAAATAGGGACATAGTAAAACTCTAGGTCAAACTCTCAGATCAATGTGTCGTAGTCGATAAGAGATGACCCGCCAGTAGAAATTCAATGGGGACCTTCCATACCAACATGCGTATAGGAAACATATGCTTGTGCTTCTAAGAAGTACTTGGCACACAAGAAGGACAACTTGCAAAGTCAATAATTTTTAGGAATGACCGACACATGATAAACTTCCTTTGAATACAAACATGACACAATAAAGTGACTTAGGCAGCATGGACTGAAACATGAACATTGACATAAGTCTGTGATGTAGGAGGAATCGAAAAACTCTCCATAGTGACTAGAAGAATAACCAGCTGGAGGACTAAAAAAGATGTGTAGCTGGTTCAGTTTCCTAAATCCATACTTAACCCAAATTGTTGAGATATGGACCCAAAACTTTGTTCTTTGTTCAAAGGAGATTCGACTGCTGCCAATAACTAAAAGAATACTCTTTCCCATGATCTTTTTTGTTATTTTTCATATTAGAAATCCTAAAAAAGAATAAAAGAATGCTAAAATACACAAAAAAAACAAGTGTTGTGGGAAATCAAACTAGTTCCAAGTGCAAGGAACATACCTATGCTCAATGCAAAGAAACATATGCAAGATATGGACACTTGGGGGGATTTTCCTCCTAGGATATAGGTGTCAATTTTCAAAGGAAATATTGTAAGGCTAGGAACTGACGAAAATGCATAAGAAAATGATTAATCAACAACAAGTTGAAAACCAACATTAGTTTCAAAAGCACAATTGGTAATATGCAATGCAGTTACAACTCAACAAAAAAGTATGGGAGCCCCACAGGTGAATAGCCAGAAAAATATTGAGAAGCATATGACGTTTCAATTCAACATCATCACAGGACTAAATAGGACTCTCGAGCCTATGAAAATACTTCAGCATGGGCACAAAAATAGAATTCAAGGTGTGTTGGCAGCCAATACAATTTTTTCAATTGCCCTAAAAGCTGCCTACACCTATGTCTCTTGAACTCCAAATTTTTGTCGCATTTTGCAAACAAACGATATTTTCATTTCAAGCGACATTTGCAATTTGATTTCGATTTAGTTTTCATGACTGAACGCGTGAAAACTCCTCCATCGTTATTTGGACTGTCATGACTTTCTCATTGATATTCTGAAAAGTACTTACCTTTTGTCTGCTATTAAATGGCTGGAATGACTTTCAAACTATGACCATTTACTTTGATTGCGCAACTTGATTTCCTTGGTAAGGCATCAAACATATTAAGTTATGGGTTATATTCGATTTCATAAGGGTCATGGTTGATCTTGTTTTATATAATGTGATCCTTACTATCATAACTTCTTAACTTATCTATTTCATAAAGTCATTGGTTGCAATGTTTATAAACTTTGATTATGCTAAAAAACGCATGGGTCACATTTCAGTTTGATTTTATATTTGAATGGCAATATTTTACACTTGGCGCGTTGGTGAAACTTTTGGATTTCATGTTGGATTGAACTATACACTTGGCGCATTAATGTAACATATGGTTTTCATTATACATTTGATTAATGGCACGTTGATATGGTTACTCACCGATTTGGGTTGGCTGATTAATATGTTTTAAACGTTATGATTATTGATGGAAAAACTCTATACTCATCCATTAATACAATGCATGGCGGTGGTAATCCCACCACCTTCGCACGCATTACATCGATTCATTCCCCTTTGAGCATTTGCAGCTGTTAAGCCCTATCAATTTTGCTCCTGCATTTTGTATTGTTCGATTCAAACCCTACTATGCACACAAGCTATGGCTCCAGTCGTAAGGGCTGAGCCCAATGGTTGTCAAGCATTGTTGATGTTTGATGGCGCCTATAGTGACCTGGAGAAGTTTGGATGGCTCCCGTTCATAAGAAAATTCAATGGTTATAACCCTAGCGTGGCTCGACATTTTGCGTTAACCTTCGATGGCTGCCGAGCCAAGGTTGGGGATGTGCAACTTGAAATTAATGAGCAATTTCTTAGCTCGGCAACCAGTCTGCCTGCTACRGGACAGAAGTGGTCTAAAAATTGTAAATTGGAAGATGTCCCGTGGACATTGCTCTTCCAATCTCGAATGGTGAAMYCCTGCGACAAAGGATGGCCTRCAAAWATGTTAAAACARCRWTGGCAYGACCTRCTAATGATAATCAAKCAATTCATYASTTGCGAGGGYAKGTACGGGTTCRTTTTCTTGTTTCACCTTCGTCTATTGATGGTTTTTATGGGTTTTGAACTCAATGTGCCTCACTACCTTCATAGAAGTCTGTTTAAGATGGCAAAGAGGTACAAGCGTAGCCAGGCCGATACCAGCCTCTTCCATTTTGGGTTGATTAAAATGATTGTGGTTTATGAATTGGGGTTACGTCGTGACAGTTGGGTTGATTTTCTCAGTCGTAATGGTTTTGAGGACTCAAGTCCACCACAGGTTGATAAACCTGTGGTGAGCGAAAGCAAGCTTACCCTCCCTATGCCTTACAATGTTTTGCTACCCAAACCTTTACCCGACTCACCTATGAACTTGCCCATGTCTGTGATCAAACAGGTCGAAATTGCTAAGCCCACAGCTAAAAAGCCTAAAGCTAAATCTAATGCAAATTCTCAAGGCAAGAAAAACGCCCGGTTAATCTCTCGCATGGCGAGAAATAAACCGAAACCCTCTGTTAAACCTGAGCCTATCGTGGTCAGTGAGGATTCCGACTCGGAGATTGAACGATTCCTTGCAGCTGAGTATCCCTACTCAAAAGGTCTGTGTGACAAACCTCCTTATGATTTTGTCAAAAACCTACCACCTTGTTTGTGGGATGATCCCAATTCTCTCGACATTGAAATGCCTCGTGAAACCCTCGGCGACTCGTCGAAACCCTCTCTTGCTCAACCAGCTGATTCACCATGCGATCAATGTGGCTTATGGTTGGAAAGATACTACCTAGATGTGCCTATGTTGCAATCCAGAATTCATGATCTGGAAGATCAGGTGGAAAAACTCACCAGTCAGAATGCCAAGGTGCAACCCACTGACAAGAAGCAGCGAACAACTGGTTCAATTCTGTTTAAAAACATTGAGTCAGCTACAACATTTGTCAATTCGAAATTGGCATAGCCCGAACAATTTCGCTGGTATGACCTTCGCCCTTTTTATGACATATTCATAAACTCTGTGTACATCATTGACCTGCTCTGTCACACAAGCATGCATTGCTGTATATAATTTCATTTGATGAATCGAATTTTGTTATCGTTAAGGTTTTAATTGGATTTGGTTTTGATTCTATTAATAATGATGTGGATTTGATTGTTTTAAAATCAGTTGCGATTAAATGTTCTGTTGCATCTATTATTGACAAGTTGTTGTGCATTTCAAACTTTGAAACACGATCTATGTTGCTATACGAATTGGTTATGATTCACATGATGGGCAAATGATAGTTATCTGTTACAATTTTTGTTTAAGTATGAATTTGATTAGTCTGAATACGGTTTGGATTATGTTTAAAAAGAAAAAGGATTTTGTTTTATCTTTACCCGAATTGTAAAATCGTAACAGTCATACAAGTCTCAGCCAGTCAATTCGTTGTGGCCGGTCGGCTCTGTTCTCTTTTGAATTGGAGTGATA
>ML844683.1:33267-45713 GCA_009831015.1 Picea engelmannii | reverse complement strand
GTTGTGGGGCCTGCTGAGGGGCAGGCAGTGCTGGAGGATGTGGTAGACTTCCTGAGTCTTTCAGCCATTTAAAATCAGCAATTTGGGGGCAATGATGACTATAATGACCGAACTCACCGCGAAGGGCACAAGGGAAATTGGTTTTAATAGTATTGTTATTTCTCCCTTGACGCTTGTTGGTATTGCCCCCCTGGGGGTTTTTATTCCCTTGGTTCTGGTTTCCCCCAACCAGTTGGTTTTGTTGGGGTTGATTCTCGCCTTGGCCTGGGTTGTTATTGTTCCTGTTTCTTCCTTTCTTTTTGGCATTATTCGATGGATGGGTCGGATTTGCCGTATTCAGCTGTTCAAAGTTTTGATATTGCTGAATGGGAGAGGGTTGAACAAAATTCACCCCAACGTGAGGATGTGGGGGATCCATGGGTTGTGGGGGACCAGGAAATGGAAAGTACGGATTCTGTGGGGGTAACAATCCATAAGGTACATAGGAAGGTGTGTCGCTTTCGCTAGTACTATAAGCTGAGGTAGAGGGGGTACCATAACTTGTTTGAATAGGTGGGTGTATGGGGGGTGTCGGTGGTGGCCCACTGATGGGTGGAGGTATAGCAACAAGGTATGGTTGTTGATAAGGGGGTGGGGGGTAATAAGAGGTTTCCCCGTATGCCGACGGATATTGAGGTGTGCCATACATTGGTGGTGGTTGGGGTTGAGGACTGTGGTGTGTGGTATTACCAATCAATCCGTGTGTTGAGTGAGACATCCCGGGTTTGTCTTGACCAAATGGCACAGATTTGGGGAGGTCAGGCAATACTATGTATAAGTACCCGGACTATGAATAGATGAGGTCGTATTATTGAGCCTTCCTGATGGCTTCCTCTTCGGATTGAGGGAAGGTGGAAGCTACATCCTTACCAAGGAGAGAGACAAGTGATCTGAGAAACCAGTCAAGACACTGTTGTTTGGTGGTTTCAACTTTGCATAAACTACGTCGTCTGCGCCACTCGTGAATGTGATTAGTGATATGTGTGGCTGAGGTTTGTTTGAAATTAGAGAGTAGTTCAAGACCATTGTCATGGCGGATTGGTAATTGGAAAAAGGTCAAAAATGCTTTGGCCAAGGACTTGAAAGTCGTGTGGGACCTCGATTTTTTATCTACATACCATTTGGCTGATGGACCAATGAGTGTGCATTGAAATAATCGTAGTCTGATGGTATCACCCATAATGTTGTTGGAAGAGCACCATAGGTGGAAAGTCATGACATGATTGGCAGGGTCATCCCCTGCCTTTCCTTCAAACTTGGGGATGTCTGAAGGTAGTTTGGTGGGCATTGCAGGCCATGTGGGGTCATGCAATATAGGATCATTGGTAAGTTTGCTTAGATCGGGTATGTTAAGAGAGGCCAAATATGGCATTAGGAGTGTTGGTTGGGGATTAGCTCCAGCCATGGTATGAGTGTTCTGTGAACCTGACCCTTGAGGGGGGCTAGGTGGGTTGGTACTTCCCCCTTGAGAGGAAGTTGGTCCCCCATTTCCATGTAAAGGAGAGCGAGTGGACGAAGGGACTTGGGAAGTGGACCCAAGTAATGTGGAACCAAACAAAGCTGATCCTAAGACAGTAGCACTCACAGGAGTGTGTGAAGGTGGTGCCAATGAGGTGGCAAGACTAGGAACTCGCCCTAAAATAGGAGGGAGGTTTAGTAAGCGTCTAGAACAATGGGGGTTCTGTGGGTCCCTATGATGTCCGACTAGCTGAGTGGATGTGTGCGAAATGTGATGAGAGAAAGTAAACAAGAACCTTTTTGCAAATTTTGAACTTTACACAATATATATATCCAAATCAAAATGTAATCAGAAGTGCATCATACATAAAGTGGTTTGAAAAAGAAGCATATATGTGGATAAGTGGGTTTTGTCCGCATGGTGGATCAAAGAAAACAAATGCTCGTGTCCTAAAAGACGTAATGCCCTACCTCTCAAATAGCACTGGACCTTCCAATAGTACTCAACAGTGGGGTCTGAAGTCACCGGAAGAGAAACTAGTGAAGGATGAAATAATCGATTATAATGAGGGGTAAAGGGGGCATATCCCGAAAGAGCTGACGATATTTCCCAATAGCCACACAATATCCGATCAAGGTGCAATTGCAGCCCATAATTGCCACCTGGGTAGATGTCCTAAAATTTGGTCACTAGGTACCTCAGTCAAAGTGCGACATTTAGATTTTCGACCTAAGAAATGGGTCATGGGTTGGATCCCGTCCAAGAGGTGGGTGCCTCAAGGGGGAACGCACAGAACAACCAGACCTTGGCCTTCAACCCTTCACAGGTATCTCCCTGCCTTATGGTGTTAGGAACACTTGACTTGGAGGATTTTCAGTGGCCTATTTGACAACTTCTATGGTTTTAACAATGTGGGAACCAAATGACGGGGAGTTATTTGGATGTCTATCCCCAAAATCCTACCTAGACTAAAAAATTTCTTTTGGCACCTCCTGTGGAGGAAAACTTAGTGAGTTTTTAGAAAAAATTTAGGTGTAGTTGTTTTGAGAGGTTGGGGTTGTGAACCAACCTTGTTGAAATTAAATGGGAGTGGATAGTTTCGTCAAGAAAAGGGTGGGGTGTTTCAGAATCCCTTTGGAGGAAACTTACTTTGACCTCCACGTTTCAAGAAGAAACTATGTGAGTGATAAGTGACTTTTGTGTGTGAATAAGTGAAAGTGTGCCAATTTTTAATGAATTAGGTGTCACTTTGCTGCATGTGGACTTCGCTTGGTCCTTACAAGTGTTGATTACCTAATTAACTAAGTGCCTTTGGTACAACCTTGTGTAATTCAAAAAGTCCCTAGGAAGCTAGCATGTGGACATGTGGGTCCGTTACTATTCCTTTAAGTCCCTATTGTGATATAATGTAAGAAAAGCTTTGAAACTATCCTAGATTGTGATCATGTGGGCATGTATGGGCCCATTACAAAACATTTAAACTTCCCTAGTGATTTGATCTAAGAAAGTAAATTTCAACACTATCCTATCTTTGTAGCATGTGGACATGTATGGGCCCGTTACAATCTTAAGATGTGTTTGAAAAAAATAAACTAAGAGGAGTCCCAATAAGGATTGTTGTCCTCTCCTAAAGGTTTTAATCATCTTAAGGGAGATGAAATTGTTCCACAATCTTTTTCTGATTCTCAAGGTTGCTTGGAGGCGCGAGAGAAGAGCATACTAAGCGATTGTTTATCCAACTTCTAGTCCCAATGCAAGTTAGATGTGATTACAAATGATTTACCACGTATATTTTTAGTCAAAACAAGCCATCCATGTGGCGAAAATGAAAGCAAAAGAGGAAATAATGATTTTAACCCCCTAAGTGCCTATGTGTTTTGACTAATCCCTTTATATGAAGAGGGGACTAAGTGTGGTGCAGTTTAAAACATGTTTGAAATCACTTTTAAGAAGACTAAAGGCCTTCCTCAAATCTCAAAAACCTTACAATGTGAATTTTTTGCACAGGTGTGTGGGTCTCAGTGGAGACAGAGGCGCATTGAGCGCATGTGCGTAGACTGAAAAGAGTTAATGGGCGCAGGTGTGCAGAACAGAACTGTGACTTAGGTGCATGTGCACACGATGCACATCTGTGGGCTGAAAAACCCGCGCACAGGTGACACACAGCCGTGAATGAAAATTAAGGATGGAATTCTCTCAATTAAACTTGGAATTGGATGATTAGCAGGTCGGCTTAGGCCGGTTAATGCACCTTCAAGTTAAATAAACCAAAAGAAGAGCTAGAAAAACCCAAATGGGGTAGGAAATTGATACCTTTCCCTAGTGGAGTCGCCAATCTGTTGCGCCTCTTTCATCACCTTAGTGAGCAAAATAGAGGTGCTTGCAAGCTTAGTTGGGTTTGCTAAGCAGGACAGCTGCAAAGAAAAGGGTTAGAGAAAGAAATATAAAATAACAACTAAGAATTAAACTAAGAAATAAAACAACAACTAAATTAATGAGCATAGGGACAAAAGGACAAAAGAAACAATGAGACCCATGTCACCAATGATAAGGTTGATATTAGTGAAAGAAAACACCGAGAAGAAAGAGGACTATGAGTCCCTTCTTCCTCCAAGGGAGGGCTCTTGGACCCCCACAAATAAGCTCTTTTTACAACTTTGAAAATGAAAATGAAAATGGTGAAATAATTCTTTGCTAATCCACTCAAGGGGTGAGATGGATTGCCCAATGCAATGATGCTAGTATACTCTTGATGAGAATAGAGGATTCCTCAAGAGAATAGTGGCAGCATAACTTTGCTATTGAATTCCTTGAAAAATGAAGTGTATCCATGGCCTTTTTATAACATTCCTTTGAGGTATTGTCCAACTAGTTCGTAGTGTGTAAAGAGACCAATTAGGGCATTTCTAGGTCTTTGACCAGCCACCCAGTCGAATCCAGTCCAGATTTGAGTGTCAAATCAACTTGGAAGCTGAACTAGAAGTGGGTGGGAGGCCGACCACTCTCATAAATGCATCGTTTCTCAGGTGCGCGACTTTTTGCAACAACAGTCATGCATCGTGTGCATGTGCGCGATTTCTACATTTCTGTTTTGCGCATGTGCGCGCGCGCCCTGTGTGTTCATAGCGCCCTTTAATTTTTGCACTAGTTGTATAGTTTTTGACCCTTTGGAAATGCTTTTGTGTTAATTCTGGTCCATGGGTGACCTCATAACTGTTTGACGATGCTGAATTCTTGTAACCATTTGCGGATGAAATTTCATTGATAACAAAGAGCATGAGGAAGCTTCCATGGAGGGGAAGAAGAAGTGAAAAGGGGGGGGATGATAAGAAGATGGAAACCATTGCACATCAATGCAAGGATCCTAGCAACCATTGTAACCATTGAAATATTGATGGGCACATTAAGGAAAAGTGTCGAATACTAGATCCAGAGTTGAGCTCGAAGAACTGCAAAATGATGCAAATAAAAATAATCTTCTAGCCACGGATTCAAACAATTGGGTTGAAAGCAGCTCCAATGTGGATGAGAATATTGTCTAGACATCAGTGCGAAAGGAGGTGAATCCAAGTAGCCTTCATCACCAGTAAGAGAAGGAGATGACCAAAGTCTTCCACATCAAGATCGAGATCAAGAAGACCAAGGTAGATGTTGTTTGACTCTAGTTCATAGGCTAATCTCATAATAGTGGATCTGGTCAGCAAGCTTGGATTGGAGATTTGCGATCATCCTAGCCCATATCCATCGGGATGGGTAAACAAGGATGCAAAGATCAAGGTAACAAAATAGTGTAAGATTAATTTGATGTAAGTGTTGATTTTATTGATGAAGTGGAATTGGACGTAGTTCCCCTTGACGTATGTGGAGTAGTGTTTAGAATCCCCTACATGTATATGATGGATGCAATCTTCATGCGAAGAGCCAACCAATACCGACTAATCAAGGATGGGAAGTCCTACATCATCAATGCACATAAAGAAAAGTCAAATATATCATTGGTAAGTGCCAACCAAGCTAAGAAGTTGATTAGTTCCAGTAAGAAATATGTTTTACTTTTCTTGAAAGAAAATCAAACTGAGGACGAGTCGATAAAAGTAAAGGCATCCCTAGAGGGGTGTACTAAAGAGAAAAAACATCAATTGGAGGAGTTGTTACATGCATACAAAGAAGTGTTCCAAGAGCCTAAAAGGATACCACCCAAGAGGGAAGTGGAGCATGAAATACAGTTATTGCCAAACTCCCCATTGTCGAATATTGGGATGTATAGACAGTTCTTTCTGGGAGCAGGGTGTGATTCAACCAAGAACTTCACCTTGTGGGTCACTTATCATAATTGTATCGAAGAAGGATGGAACTTGGAAAATGTGTATTGACTACAAAGAATTGAACATGATTACATTAAAATATTGATACTCTCTTCCTAGAATCGATGACCCGTAAGATCAGTGGTAGCACGCAAAATATTCCACCAAGTTGGATCTCAAATTGAGATACCATCAATTACGTATCAAGGAAGAAGACACCTAGAAGATTGCCTTCAATGCAAGGCAATGTTTGTATGAATCGTTGGTCATGCCATAGGTTTATGCAATGCAACAACTACACTTATGAGATTTATTATTGATGTGTTACACCCATATTTAGATTCATTTGTTATAGTCTATTTGGATGATATATTGGTTTATAGTGCTACATGGGAGAAGCACATCTCACATCTCTTACGGGTGTTAGAAACTATGAAGAAGCACCAACTGTTGGCTAACCTCAATAAATGTGAGTTTGCTCAACAATATTTGGTGTATTTGGGGTATGTGATCGTTGGAGGGGAGCTCAATATAGATCTCACAAAGATGGAGGCCATCATGAAATGGAAATTTCCTACAAATGTCATTGAAGTTAGGAGTTTTGTTGGGGAAACACAGTACTTGAGGAAGTTCATAGCTTCATTTTCAGTGATAGTTGCACCACTCCACACCATAACAACGAGTGGTAATAGTTTCTAGTGGGGGAAGAATCAACAAAAGGCTTTCGATGAGATGAAAAAGAAAGATCAGTCAAGCACCAGTTCTCGCATTACCAAACTTGCAAAATCCTTTCAAAGTGGAGACAGATGCAAGTGGGTAGGCCATGGGAGCAATTTTGATGCAAGGAGGAAGGCAAGTATGCTATCATTATGAAATATTTCATGGGGTGATTTTGAACTACCCCACCCGTGACAAGGAACTCTATACCATGGTTCAAGTTGTCAAGAAGTGGAAGCACTATCTGATGGGCAAGGAGACCATCATCCACATAGATCACCAGTCGCTACAGTATTTGCAGGCCCAAAGTAAGCTACAACAAACCAAAAAATACAAGTGGATGGAGTTTTACAACAATTTCATCTAGTCATCAAGTATAAGAAGGGAAACACAAACTGGTTGGAAGACATGCTTTCAAGGCCACTCACATCCAAGATTATAGCTTTGGGAACTCTCATGCACATGGAGCCTTTTACCCATTATGCATATAGAGAGGCATACAAAGAATATGAGGACTTCAAGGAGGTGTTTCAACAACTATAGGGCCAAATTCATATAGAAGAAGGTGAGAACAAGGTTGACTATCATTTCCAAAATGGGTTACTCTACAAGCTCAGCAAGCTCTATGTCCCTAAAGGTGAACCATTGCAGCTTATCAAAGAGGCTCACACCTCCAAGGTTGCAAGACATTTTGGTGTTGGGAAGACAGTTGCTAACTTACATAGGTATGTGTACTAGACCATAATGCAAGAAGAGGATGTATACTTTGTTGTACCAACAAGCCTAGTAACATGAAGCAAGGTCTATACCATCCCTTACCTGTACCCACTCGACTTTGGGAAAACATTTCCGTGGATTTTGTGGGAGGTTTACAACAACTAAGAAGGGACATGGCTATCTATTTTTGGTAGTTGATAGGTTTAGTAAGACATGCATTCTCATGCCTTGTAAAAAGATCATCAAAGGACAAGAAGCAACAAACATGTTCTTTGAACATGTCTAGGTGCACTTTGGGATACCAAGGAGCATCATCTCATACATGGATACTAGATTTCTTAGTATATTTTGGACTACATTGTGGGAGAAGATGGATACTAAGTTGAAGAAATCTACAACATTCCATCCACAAACAAATGGGCAGACATAAGTAGTCAACAGAACTTTGGTGCAATTTTTGAGGGGTTACAATTAGAAGCATCCGAAGACTTGGGATGAAAATTTGATCTACTTACAACATTCTTATAATAGAGTAGTCCACACTTCTACTGGTAAGTCACCTTTTGAAACTTGCTTTGGATATTTTCCACCTTCACCCTTGGATGTTGTATATGGACAACAATGAGGAGTGAGGGAGGATTTCACGGGAGATGCATTGAGAGCAGAAATAATTGTTGAGAAGATTAGGCAAATCTATTTGCAAATACAGGAGATGTTGAAGAAGTCACAGGAAAAATACAAGGCCAGACATGATCAACACAGAACCGAGAAATCATTCAAAGTGGGAGACATAGTTTTGTTACCGTTGAGCAAGGAAAAACTACAAAGTCTAGGTAAAAAGATCAAGTCTATGTGGTATGGACCTTTCGAGATATTGGAGAAGGTGGAAGATAATGCCTACAAACTCAGTCTACTCCCATACATGTGCATTTAGTCCCCAAAATCCTCCCTAAATGGGGAGGTATGATTCGTATTTGATCATTATATTATTTGTCATTTATCTCGATGCTTTTAGAGTGGAAAAAAATGGAGGAATCGACTTGCAAGGTCATTTTAATGGCAGGTCCCAGTTTGGAAAATTGGGGTTTGAAACCTTTCGAAGCCATTTGAGGCATTCAAACGACATTTTTGGGGGTCAAAACATTACTAGATTTAGCTAGTATTCCTTGATTTATTCTACATCTCGAGACCTTTCCAACAATGCAAAAATCACATCAATAAGAGTTCGTATGCAAAAGTTATGCCTCATGTAAGTTGATTGATCTGGATTTATAAATGGAACGAAATGGAATACAGATGTATAACAAAGAAATACACAAAGATATAGTAAAATTTGACTTCTATTAATAAAGAGAATATGTTGAAACTGTAAAAATGCAGACTGAAACAAACTTGCTCGAATGATGACAACTTATCTCTGAGAAGAGATGCGACGACTATGCTCATTCACAAGAAGATGGTTACAATGAGGCTCCAAAGACAGTTTTAACATAAAGCATAAATGAGAAAACCCTAAACATCCAAAAACCTAACCCTAGGAGATGAAGCGCTAAAAGTCCTGTGGGCCCCGATGGGGTAAGTTGGTACATCAACTTCCAGGGGTCGTAACTTTTGCATACGATCTCAGTTTTAGGTGCACGATAGCTCGTTGGAAAGAACTATATGATGAATACACATGTTGCCATCACACTCTGGATAGAGGCTATGGTGTGACTGTGTCGTGCCCAAAAAACATTGTTTAGGGCCTCAAAACAGCCCCAGAAATTTAGGACCCGAAAAACTAAGAAAAATTGTCAAAATGAAAACTGTTCTTTGAGCCAGTGGTATAGGTGGGTGGCCACTGATATCCACCTAGATCATTCCTCCCCCCTTAGGAATCAATGGTCTCCATTGCGTTGAGTGCTCCCATCAGATGGGAAAAATTCTCTTGAACTTGGCCCCGGGTGAGCCACTTGCCTTGGTGTAGGAATTGCCCTGCTTTGACAACCCAATAAAGTTGGATCCTCTGTTGTCAAGTGCCCTTAATATGAGTATCCGTGATCTGATCAATGGCTACCTGTTCCATGCAGTCAGGGTTGAGCTCTGCTAGTGTCAAATGCTCTATGATCTCTGATGTGTCCAATAATGGTGGGAAGTATGGCTAAAGGAGGTCCACATTGAACACGAGGTGCAGGCCAAAGAAGGGGGGAATACTTAGCTCAAAAGCATTGTCACCCTTGGTGATGGTGTAAGGTCCATAACGAAGTGGACGAAGCTTTCGATGGGGTCCCGTAAGACGGTCTTTTTGCAAATGCAACCAAACCTTGTCTCCCACCTGAAACTTGTGCGACACCTGGTGTTGATCACGACATTGTTTGTACGTAGCATTGAATTTCTGTAAAATATCATGGACATGTTGTTGGATTTGATGAATTCGTTCAATAAACCTGGTGACTTTGTCAGCCTCAGATTGAGCATGGGATGATTCTACCTATCTAGATTCAAGGGGTAGTGCGACATCAATGGGACCCAATGGTTGAAATCCCAACCCCACCTGAAAGGGATTGTGGTCGATTGAGTTATGAAGGGCTCTATTGTAGCTGTGTTGAACAGAGGGGAGACTCTCATCCCATGTGCATGGATGTTTGGAGTTGTACATGTGCAAGATATGCATGATCATTCTGTTGATGACCTTTTTCTGGCCATCAGTTTGGGGGGGGGAAGGCAGTGGATTTGGTGAGCTTGGTGTTCAACAATGACTATAGGCTGGACCAGAATATGTTGAGGAACATGATGTCTTGATCTGATATAATGATATGTGGTATCCTGAAGTGTACCGACACCCGTTCGAAGAAGAGCTTGGCGATGGCCTCCGTTGTGATATTCTTCTTGCAAGCTATGAGGATGGCCATCTTAAAAAACCGATCAACCACCACAAAACATAGTCATTTCTCTGCTTGGTTGAAGGAAGGCTCGATATGCAGTCCATCAAGATGGATTCCCATGGCCTGTCGGGAGTAGGCAAAGGGGTGTACATGCCTTGCTTCTTAGTGGTTGGCTTGGCAATGGTGCATGCAGTTCAATATTTGATATACTTGCTAACGTCCTGTCGAAGTTTCGGCCAGTACAAATGCTTCTGTAGTACTGCCACGATCTTTTCCATGACAAAATGTCCTGCCATCCAACTGTAGTGAGCTTCCAAGCTCAGCTTCACCCGCTTGCGTGAAGGAACATAGAGGTGGCCCAAATGGCATAATACTCTGTCCTAAATATGAAAGTTAGTGAAAGTCACACATGTGCCTAGCATATGGTAAGTGGTGGCGAAGTCAATATCGCTCTTGTAGAGTTGGGGCCACTCGAATACCTCATGGCCAAAAGAGTGGAGCACCGTGGTTAAGGCTGCAACTAGAGGTTGACTGAGGTAGTCGGCGACACGATTGGTGCTCCATGTTTTATATTTGATGTTGAGATGAAACTGTTGCAAGTATGTGGACCACTTTTGATGGCGGTCATTCTGTAATTTGTCTTGTGTCTGCATGAATTGCAGAGGATTGTGATCAGTGGGGATGGTTGTCTCCTTCCCGAGAATGTAGTGCTTCCATTGTCAGCAGGATTGTACGATGGAATACATTTATTTTTCATAGGTGGGGTACTTACGAACGACATCTGATAGTGTCTCACTATGATATGCCATTGGATGACCATGCCAAGTGAGGACTGAGCCCACGACATAGTCCGAAGCATTGGTCTCAATCTCAAAAGCTTGTTGTAGATCGGGTAAGGAGAGTACTGGAGTTGAGCACAAGTGATGTTTCAAATCATCAAACACTTGCTATTGTGACTTCCCCCACACAAAATTTCCCTTTCCACCACCCTTGGTCACTTGGTTGAGGGCCCATGCAATATGGGAGAATCCCAACACGAACCTGCGATAGAAGTTGGAAATTCCTATGAAACTTCGAAGCTTAGTTAGTGTGGTCAGGGTTGGCCAGTCACAAATGACTTGGATCTTGGCTGGATCCACATGCAAACCATGATCAACAATAATGTAGCCTAGGTATTGGACCTTGTTCATGCTGAAGGAGCATTTTTCCAAGTTAGCATATATCTTGTCTTGTTGCAGAGTTTGAAGGACCTACTGAACATGATGCAAGTGTTCTTCCCAATTCTTGTTGAATATGAGGATTTCATCCAGATACACCACCACAAAAGAATTGGTGAAGGGCCACAATATATCATCCATCAATCTCATGAAAGTTGATGGAGCATTTGTCAAACCAAAGGACATGAATAGCCATTCGAAAAGACCTTCTTTGGACTTGAAAGCAGTCTTTGTTAAGTACCAAAGACCTGGATACAAAATACCATAATAGTACCAAAGATATTTGAAAACAATCACCACACAAGATATATGGAACAATATAGAAAACCACCACTTTATTATATCAAAACCCTTGAGGTAGGGCAACACCATACAATGGATCCTATTATGGAAGGGATCCTCTCCTGTTCACTTGCCTCTTTAAGGGGGCATCCTCCTATTGAGATACCACTCACAATACAATACTTCTCTTCATATCCCATTACATTGCTTGAACCCTTTTATATAGTGTTACCATCACCTAAGAACACTCTAGAGGAAGAATCTTCTAGAAGCAAAACCTTCTAAGAAGTTCTCTTACATTTATTATATCTAACTACCCATTTATTATATCTAACCACCATAGTGGGCCTTATTTAATAATATAGTGGACCTAGTCCACCTTACATTGGATGACGTCCACTACCTCTCTAGCTACCTAACATTCAATCCCCCTTATGAAAGTGTTGTCCTCAACGCTTGTTATGAGGGTGGATAACCATATACCATGGCCCCATGGATAATTGTGGACCATAATGTTGAAGAAGACTGAAGAACCAAGGTCCCATGTATAAATGTAAGCCACTATGTTGAAGCGGTTGAAATTCCACGCTAAAGATATTGGAACTTGGGAACCAATTGAAAATGATGCTCTAAAGATTGACACAAGTCATGTGGATCGAAATATTTAGAACCAATAAAAAATGCATTCACTGCGACTAGGGAATAATAAAACTGAAGAAGAATATGCAGAGAATGATAATGTTTACTCTCCAGGGAGTTCTCTACCTGAGGGGGAGTAGAGTCATCAAATAGAAGATGGAAGTGGTTGTCATCCCAGAAATGACAACTATCCATATACCAATTATCA
>ML844683.1:19082-32459 GCA_009831015.1 Picea engelmannii | reverse complement strand
ATTTATTATATCTAACTACCCGTTTATTATATATAACTACCATAGTGGGCCTTATTTAATATTATAGTGGACCTAGTCCACCTTACATTGGATGGCCTCCACTACATATCTAGCTACCTAACATTGGGTTCTACATCAATGATATTCTTCCCTTTGTTTGGATTTGATTTAGAGTCGGAACCTACCTCTGCCTCTGAGTCTTTCAACTTGACCACCAACAATAGCTTCGAGCTACATTCATCGGTGTTATGCCAGGGGATTTTATGGAATTCACACCACTTCATAGTGTCTTTCTTTGTCTTCTCATTACCCTTCTTTGTTTGCGGCTTGGACTGGTTGTCCTGAGGGGGTCCATCCTTGCTCTGTCCTTTGTTCCGTGGGTTAGGGCCACCTTTGCTCTACTTTTGTTGTTAGGAATTTGCAGATCCAAACTCCCGCTTCTTCTGTTTAAATTTTTGCTCGATTTTGACAACATATCGATATGTCGCGCCTAGTGATGAGATGTATAGAAACCCCATTTCTGTTTGGATGTATCTATGCAAACAATCACGATACTTGAGCACCAGATGTCGTTCAGAGTCCTTGATACCCAACTTGGTGCGCAAGGTATGGAAGATATTTGTGAAATCTAGTATTGTCTGGTCCCTTTCCTGTCGCAGTGTGGTTCATCTTGTATACTGGTCATCGTAGATTCCAACAGGGTAGTATTGTTCCTTAATAACATCCTTGAAAGAATCTCAAGTGGGGGCGATCACAAATATTACAGATTTCTCAGTGGCCCTTTGCTCACAATAAGTTTCCCACCAATCCTTGACATGGGACTGAAAAATACCCTTCTAATAGATTCAACCATTTATCTACAACATCCACTTCTATCTGGCTTTCAAATAAGGGGATATCAAAATTGACTTGTACCTTGAAGGGGGCGGTGTGGCCGCTTGATGAAGATGCGTCACATGTTGGCAGTTGTCGAAGGATCTGTGCAAAGTTATCCATCATCTCGCTCATTTGTCGCACGAGGGCCTTCTCGAGAAACGATTTAAAAGGAGCTCCCGCTCCATCATCTCTCTTTTCTTTCTCCACGGGAGGCCATCGTGATTGGTGGGGTCAGTCTTGCAAGGGCTCAACCACTTTGAGTCCCAACTCCTTGTACCCTGACCTCGTTGGGGACATGCACAGAGAAACGAATAAAAAACAGACTGCTCTGATACCACTAATTCAGATTTATAAATGGAATGAAATGGAATACAAATGTATAACAAAGAAATACATATAGATACAAAAAAACTTGACTTCTATTAATAAAGAGAATATGTTGAAACTGTAAAAATGCAGACTGAAACAAACTTGCTCGAATGGTGGTAGTTTATCTCTAAGAAGAGATGTGACGGCTACGCTCATTCGCAAGAAGATGGTTACAATGAGGCTTCAAAGACCTTTTTAACATAAAGCATAAATGAGAAAACCCCAAACATCCAAAAACCTAACCCTAGGAGATGAAGCGTCAAAAGTCATGTGGACCCTGATGGGGTAAGTTGGTACATCAACTTCACGGGGTTCTAACTTTTGCATACGATCTTCGTTTTAGGCACACAATAGCTCATTGGAAAGAATTATCCGGTAACTACACATGTTGCCATCACACTTTGGCTAAATCCTATAGTGTGACTGTGTCGCGCATAAAAAATGTTGTTTAGGGCTCCAAAACGACGTTGAAAATTTAGGACCAGAAAAACTAGGAAAAAACTGCCAAAATGAAGATTGTTCTTTGAGCCAGTGGAATAGGTGTGTGGCCATCAATATCCACCTAGATCATTGGCCTACCATGTTAACCACCATGGTACGAGTGGATGCCATGTCATCCCCCATTACTCACGCATATGGGGCTAGCCACGTATGGACTTTCAAGAAGATACTAGAAGGTCCAAAACCTTATCACAATTGAGGGTTGAGGAAATCAAAACCCTACCCCTAGATGGCTACCAGAGGATGTTAAATACCAATCCACTATGAGGAGAAGGGGTTCCATTCTTTAGCATTGTATTTGTTCCATAGTTGAGCAGAGCACCTAAGAGTGGTATTTTTAGAGCATAACATAGGAGGAGAGATTTTGTAGTAGTCATACAAGCCACAACGTCAAAAGAACTCCACTGAGAGTGCATCTTTCTTTGTACTTGCATTTGAAGAAAAGAGAGGAGAGCGACCTCACCTTCTAGTTGAATTTTCTCCCATATTGGGTTTCCTAGGTTATATCTTGTATTTATTTGTGGATCGTATGTGAGTATTTATTTTTGTTTTCTACTTTTTTTGCATTTAAGTGATTTCATACATTTTAAGTAGAAAACTAGTAATTAAAGAATATGAGATCTAAAGGAAAATAACCTTCACAGTGAATATTTCATTATTTTATTAGATGTGTTGACGAACTATCCAGTGGAATATCCACGACAGTTTATAGATCAATGAGTGACCTCAACTCCTTCATAACCACCACTATGACCTAAGGGTGGTTCAATTCCCAAGTTTACTTGGCCTCTTGTGGGAGAACTAAAACCTCAAAAAGCACTAGCTCCATCGTTGACAGGAAAATCTAGGCCCTACCACCCCCTAAACCCTTGAAGCCACCATTAAGAAAATAAACCAAGCCATGAACAAAGATCAGGGTATCCAATCTAGCATCAGAAAGCAAAGAGCAACCCTACATGGAATTGACTAGGGGCAACTAGGTAAAGGTATTCCATCACCACGAAGCTCATGAGCAAGACCATAACTAGGGTTTTGCATATCAATATCATGATCAAAGCTACAGATAGAGTTGCACACAAAGCCACGGGTCAACCACTTCATATACCATAGAGACAACCATTAGAAGAGCCATCACAGAGTTGCAACCATAGACTAGAGATTCACCATTAAAGGATGAGGGAGCCAACCAAAAATACACCATAGAAAACCCTAGCCAATAATTTCTTTAAAGACATCCAACCCACCTTCTCAACCCTAATGCAAAAGCATCCTCACTCAGAGCAACCAACCATATAGTGTCCTCCCACTCCATGATAATGAAACTCTAGTAAGGATTGAGGCAAGTGCCCAAGGGGTGAAAGCCACCTCTACCTCTACAAACTCTACCCATTAAACTCTTCAAATATTTTTAAATTCATTGTTTTTATTTTAATTATTTATTCCTCCATTAACCATTTAACCTCTTTTTACCTTTTTGTTATAAAAATTTGATCTCACCCTTAACCTTCATGTCTTTCATTGATTTTTTTTATTTTTTTCCCAATTCCAAAATTCTCTTTCAATCTATTTTTCACAGAGTGAAAGCTTAAATGAATTAAAATACTAATTACTTACAATAAATAGTTTAACTATTAATATTAGTGTCTTCTAAGAACAATAAAATATATTGGAAAAGGTCAAGGCACGTTATCCTTTTACTTTAGAGCCAAGATCATTGTTTAGTCAAATGTCAAATTGACATATGAGACTTCTTTGTTGGTAAGACCCCTTCTATGGATCATTTTGAATACTCAATTTACAAAGGTATACATACCCTACTTCCTTTAGATTCAAATCTACAATCTCGAAGGAGGAAACACATGTTCTTAACTATTAAACTCACTCAAACTATGCTTAGCAATCCATTTAAAATTCATTAATAATAATCACATAAATTATAACAACTCATTTAAAATTCCTTAATAATAATCACATAAATTACTTGTTAAATGATAACAAGAAATAACCATAAAATTCATTAATAATTAATAATTTAACTTTCAAAGTCACAAATTTGATTAATAATTTATTTAATGGGTAATAAATATTTGTGATAAAATTTGATAAGAATTTAATTAATAACAATAAACATAAGAAAATGAGGAATCATATATATCTTCTACCACTATCTTTGGAAAAAAAATATATTCTACCACTAGTATAACATCTCATCTCAATCTCTCGGATGGGGTGCCACACAGCAATGGGAGGCCATGTAGCCTACCTAGGCCTCAAGCCATAAATATGGCAGGTCGTCGCCCTTCACTTCAGTCTTGAATGAAGGGCGACCATTACTGCCCGTAGAGGATGGGAGGACAGCTCCCGCAAGTTAGGATAATGGCAGCTCTGAGATTTTATTGCAGAGCTTGGGCGAGTACATGAGTCATGTCAACCCAAAGGTTAACTCTCTCGCTCGACGCTGATTGGCATTACTTCTCCCTCACGCTCTACCACTCAGCTTGCTCTGAGAAAGGAACCTGTGAGCAATGGGTCTTCCTCGCAGTTACTCAACGAATTCTCAGCCCTCCTCGCCTAGCCATGCTGAGGGAGAGGGGTAAGTCAAGGCGCGGCCCAGCCTGGTATAGTTATGCCGCCCGACAGAGACGAGTGCAGCAGCTAGAATGAGCCTTGTCCATAGCACAGACTCAATGCACAGAGAGGCCAAAGACTCCACCGATGGTGTATGTTTAGGAGGTGATTTCAGAGGAACCCATCCAGGTTCGTTCATAATCCCTCCTCTTCACAGTTCCAGATGACTTGCAGTTCCCCAACCACAACACAATGAGTATTAGTGCCCAGGTTGCCATGGAACGCGCCACTTGCATCATAGAGGAGGAATTCCCAGGGGAATTCCTCCACTTGGACTCAAGTGTTTCAGCCCAGGACATCAACAACAAAGGCGAGGAAGCAACGGAGACGACCAAGGCGGAGGACATAAGCATTGGGTTGGAGGATAGGGGCACCGCGCGGGGGGGCCACCCAGTCTTGGTGCCTCCGCCGCTCTTTGCAATCCCTGAATTCTTCCCTGCTCTGCCTCCTCTCTTCATCCCAGAGCAGCTAGAGCTCATCTTTGAGCGTAGGAGCCAAATAGAGGACCAAATCCACCGGGACACCCTCATGAGTTAGCAGATCGACATGCTGTATGACGCATTCTCGAATGCACTTGCTAACTAGCGTTGCCCGACCTGTGCGAAGCCTTTCGTGCTCCAGCCCAGGGACGACCCTCTCACCGGATCTCTGGATGACATACCACTGGGTGCTAATGGTTAATTTCTGGTTCTTTGCAATGGGTTCCTTGTACAATTCTTGCCTAGATCTCTGTACTGGGACGACACCGTTTTACAATTTTGTTTTATTTTCTCAGTTGATAGATTGTCTTAGGCTTCTAGAACAGTTATGTAAGAACATGAATCTGCCACCTGCTCTGGTTTCCGTTTGGCAGAGCAGATGGCGGATAACACTTTGGACTAAAAGTATCACAGTTTGCCACCTGTTCCAGTTTCCGCTAATTTGGCGTAACATGTGGCAGACTGATGGCATGTGACATTTTTGTACTATAATAGCATAGTAATAGGAAACACCCTTTTTTACTTACAAAAAAAAAATACATCTCATCTCAATCTACCCCTTAAATAAATGCATTTGGTCATATTAAGAATGCAAGGAAAACTAAGCAATAAGCTTTGAATGGGGGTTGGGAACAATGTCGAATAATTAGGTTGAGGCATTAGTTCTTTATTAGGGAATGAAGCTTGTTGATGCAAGGCGAATCATGAGATTAATTTTCATTAGGGACTTAGTAGTGGTTATCAAATTGATGCACAATCCTTCCTCTCTAACTGATGGCAAATTGGTGAGGCTTATCTAGTGAATATAGAAGGAAGCCAAAGCCTTTAATAGAATATTATCGTGCGCCAAGGGAGCTAAATTGATAGGTGGACCAACTGGCCAATATGGCCTCTTGTTTGGGTGTTGGAGTCTTGAGAACAAAAAATGGGGCTACCTCTTCTCCAATACCTTCGTTCATTATCATTAGTCATGATCAAACATTGCATGCAACCCAAGTGGCATATCAAGGGCAGGGTAGATTAAATATGGAAAGCGACATTCAAGGTTCCTTGTTGTGGTGGTACCTTCACGCATATGTTGCTTAATGTTGAAGGGGGGTAATCAAGTGAAAAGTGACGTGGTTTTTATTATAGTTGGGATAATGGTTTTGTTTGGTGATTTTTTGTAAATGTTTAATGGTGAGGTTTCATGGTTTCTTCTATGGATTGTTCTGAGTGGAGAGGAGCCTAGTTGATTTGCTTGGTTTTGGATTCAATTGATTTGGGTTTTCTTTAAGTCATTTCCTCATCCTAGAATCTAGGAGCTTAGCATTTGGTCACTCTAGTGGCTAGTTGGAATTGTTATTGTTTTCGTGGCTCAAACCCTCCTGGTCTCCTCGAAGAGCCTTGGAAATGATCCTCTCACTACATCAAAATTCAGAGGGTAAGTTCCTTGAAATATTGTTGAAATTACTTTATCAATAATGGTCTTGTTATCCTTTGTCGAAATTTCTTGCAGAGGAGATTGGAAAAGGGATTTGGAGGTTGTTGTGGTACCCTATTTTTAGCGTGGTGTATGGGATTTGGTGGTGAGATTTTGCATGTGCTATGTCGAAGCATTTTCATCATGGAAGGTCATTCACATTTTGGGCGATGCCCATTATGTGAAACTATTGATATCAATAAGGTTTTGAAAACAAAAGAAATAATTGCAAACAATAGGACCTCAATATTCTCCATGACAGGAAGATTGCATTCTCAGGGGGAACTATGAAGCAACAAGTATGCCTTCATTGTAAAAAATTTACACAATCAAAAGAGACAAATATAATCTTTGCAAGTTAAATATACCATCCTTCGACATTTGGTTTTGAATTTCGCTGGAAGCTTCAGATCTGTAGTTTCAAATGCCAATGTCTCTATTGGATCAGTTACAGTAGAAGTTAAAGAGGAGAAGATTGTCTAGCAACAACTTGAAGATGTGGAAATGATAGGTATGGACTAGGACTTTCAAGCTATACTAGAGAACCAACAGGGGGCCAATAGCAAGCACGTCTTTTTCTAGGATCAATTTTTAAATGTTATGGAAATTTTGTTTTCATTTTGGGCATCCTCTATAAAATACACACTGATAGTATCCTCTTAAAATCCTCTGCGAAGGATTGCTAGTCCTTTTTTATAGTTAAGTTTAAAGTTTTTAAACAATTTAAGAACATTAGTGATTGAGATAGAGCTTATATTCTTTGTATTATTACACTGACCAATACGACTACAACAATTTTCTAATGCAAAATATACCTATTTTCATTTTCTTAAGAGGACACAAGGGAGACATTTGTATAACTTTAGAGACATCATAGCCAATGCAAATAATAGACATTAATATTGATGCTACTGTTGATATTGTGATAATCACTATCATTGACTCTACTATTAATGCTAATAATGTTGACATTATAATATCCATATTCAATTTGGACGCAATTATAATCGCAATAAGGATGACATGGATGTTAATTTTGTCTCTCGAGCTAGAATTTTATTGACACAAGTTTGGCTGCAACTAAAAAAAGTTGATAAAGTCCTTAATTGCCACCGAAATTGAGTCCAAAACAACAAAAAGTGCAAAAAAAGAGATTCAATTTTAAACTATTTTGGACTCAATTTAGACTATAATTATGGACTCAAACCCTTGATGTCTTGTAGTGTGAAAATTCCATTGCAATCATGTTGAAGTCAATCGACCCTTAAACCTTCTTGTTTGTGTTTATCCACCTTCGTAACACTTTTTTTAATTACTAATATCTTAAAATGACAAATAATGGCATGGTCTAGCATATATTGAATATTCTTTCCCATTCTAGATAAGGTTATCTCCAATGTTAAGGCTCCTAAGGCCCTATGTTAAGGCCCTAACACTCATTTGTTATTAATTTATTAGTTATGATTAGGCCGGCTTAGTGTTATGTTACATCATGCTCACTTTATTTCCTATTTATAATAAATGAGAATCATTTGTATAAGCATCTCATCTTTTATTGTGCATTGCAAATATTGTAAAAGGAGGTTCCCCCATCAAAGTAGATTACTCATTGGCTATTTTTTGGAGTTTGGTTCATAACATTTGGTTTTAGAGCATACAATCCTAGGGTTTCACTCCTTTAATTGATACATCTTGGCATTTTTGCTATACCTTCTTTTCTCGGACAATTCAGACAATAACATTTTGAAGATACTATAGAGACATAATGATGTATGGTAAAAATTTCAGAAACTGGTTCCTTATACTTTCTGAGATATAGTCCGTGGAAGTGAGGGTTTGCGACTAGTCTTGAAATCAGTTTCAAACATGTCATATTGGCATTTTCGCTATAACTTTTTTTCTGGGACGATTAAGACAACGAAATTTTGAGGCTACTAATGAGACATAGAGAAGTAAACTGGTACAAATTTCAAGTACTGGTTCATTATAATTTCTGAGATATAGCCTATGGAAGTGAAGTTTTGTGAATAGTCCTAAAACTAGTCTCAAACAGGAGTTGTTGGTAGAAATGTCACATATGAAGTTTTAAAATTCCAAATTGAGTGCCGCTAGTTTCTTTGGAAAGAAGAAAAACCACAGTATTCCAGGTAAAAATTTCAGAAACAAATATAAAATATTGGACACGTGGCATTCCATACAAGTTCATTCTCTAGAAAGGGCAAAAAATCAACAAGTTTTGGTTAAGTTATCATAGCTTTCACTTGGCAGATCAAATTTTGATCAAACTTGTGACATGAAGAAAAGAAACATCAGAGTACTACAAACTGGAATTTTAGACTCATAAGGGCCAAAATCGAAAAGTTACATCAAGACAAATGACAACTAGCAAGACAATTCCTCAGTTAAGGATTTAAAGGTACATAACTTACAATTGACATAACTTTTTATTGAAAGATTTGTTTTTGGTGATTAAAAATTTGTGATAAAGAGAAAATAGAGGAATATTATTATTTTTATCCCACACGGCTCAAAAAAATTACAGCATCAATTGAACCTCCAGAAATCTTAACTATAACTCATGAAGAAAATGAGGAGATACATAATAAGCTATCCAAATTAGAGGACCAACTTAATGATTTGAGTGCTAGGTCAATAACTAGTAATGAGGTAGTAAACACAAAAAGAAAAATTCAAGAGATGGAAAAGAAGATGGATGAAAATATGGATGAAATGGAAAAGAAGATGGATGAATTGAAAATTTCCATCTTACAAAGCCTAGATAGAAGGGTTCCTAAAAGTGACACTGTGACTGAAAAGACTCATGAAAATAAAGGTAGTATTCATGTTGAAAAAACTTTTAGTAATAAACATTTTTCAGGTGGATTTAACTTTAATAGTGGATTTAATTATGGATGGGTTCTTTGTTGGACATTGGGTTCAACGCTTCCAATGAGTTTCACAACATGGGTTAACCCCCTCTTATGGATCCTAACTCCGACGATTGTGGCAGAGACTAATGCCTGCGGGTTTTGGTCTAATGGAAATCATAGTCCAACAAATGGTATCAGAGCAACAGGTCTCGAGTTTGAAACTTGTCCGACACGCACTGGGGGGGGAGATTGTTGAAATTGGGTTCAACTCTTCCTGCGAGTTTCGTGACATGGGTTAACCCCCTCTCGTGGATCTTATCTCCAACAATTGCGGTGGAGACTAACGCCTACAGGTTTTGGTCTAACGAAAATCGTAGTCCAACATTCCTAAGGGTGTCAACTTTCCCAAGGTTGAATTAAAGAAGTTCGATGGAACATAAGTCTTTACACGGAAGAACCAAATAGAGAAATACTTTGAATTGTCTAATATTATGGATGATAAGCAAATGATTTATATAGAAACTTTGTGCTTTGAGATAAAACCCTATCAATAGTATCAATGGGTACTCCAAAGAAATCCCCATTCTTATCATTATACTTGGAATTCATTTACAAGAGACTTAGAAGCACAATATGAAAAAGTTTGGGAACAAGACTACTTTTGTCAATTGACGAGAATCAAACACTTAGGTGATATTGAAGATTATAATTCAAAATTTAAGGGGTTGGCCACAAGGGTGGATAACATAAGTGATGAACATCTGTTGGAAGCTTACATGGGGGGATTACAGAAATACATTAAACACAAGATTTTCTTAAAACATCATGAAAATATTATGGAGGCTATGCAATTTGCTCATCATATTCAAGCCAATAATAGAGATACACACTATTCTACTATTGAAACATATGCAGGAAGCATAGATAGGTTTGGGGCTCATATTACAACCCTACCTAAACCTACACGAATATCACCATAGGAAATGGAAGAAAAAAAGAGAAAAATGACTATGCTTTGGTTGTAATAAAAAATGGTCAAAATGACATAAATGTCAACAAACAAAATTGTTCACCTTGGAGAATAATGATGAAGAGGAAATAGAGGTATTTATACAAAGGGATGAATACAAAATTGTGAACTTAAAAGAGTGGGAAAAAGATGTAGAAATTTTGAACAATAGCGAGAGATGTGAAATATAAGTTCATGCATTGGCAGATTTGTCAGCATCTCAAACCCTTGAGATTGCAGGATATATTAAGAAACAAAGGGTTATAGTGCTTACTGACTCAGAGAGTACCCACAAATTTATTGATAAAAGACTAACAAAGAGCCTCAATTGTTTTGTGTATCTAGTGACAATTTTTTGAGTTTTGGTTGCTAATGGAGGTAGTATTAATTTTGGAGGGAAATGCCACAATATGAAACTTAGTATGAGAGAATATAACATAGAAATCCCAATGTATGTCATTCCCATTGGAGGTATAGATGTTGTTCTGGGGATTTAATGGTTGAGGACATTAGGTACATTTTCTACAAATTATAAGGAATTATTCTTGAGATTTGAATTGGAAGGAATTCTATATAAATAAAAGGGTTAAAATATGCACCTTCTCAGGTCATCGACTCTCGTAGAATGTAAAAACTCCTTAAAAAGGGTAGTAGGGTAGTTGTGGTTAGACTTTATTCTATGGAAGTAAATCAGGAAGATGAAAATATTCCAAAGGAATTAAATGCACCTTGGAAAAGCACCATAGGGTCTTCCAAGAAATTTCTAAAGGGCTACCTTCATCTAGGGATCATGAACATCAAATTGAACTAATACCCAGAAGTACTCCTCTTAATAAAAGGCCTTATAGATATCCTCATCAACAAAAGGAGGAGGTTGAGAAAATAGTATAAGACATGCTGGATTTAGGTATTATTCAACCAAGCAGGAGTTCATTTTCAGCTCCAATAGTGATGGTGAGAAATAAAAATCTTGGAGGATGTGTCTTGATTATATAGATCTAAACAAAAGCACCATAAATGATAAATTCCTCATTTCAAATTGTTACGAACATAAATACACAAAATAAATATAAATACATGATGATAATAATAATAATTTTTAAATTAAATTAATCAAGAGGCACATACTTCAACTCATGACCAGTCAAGATAGAGATTACCAGAAGTTTAAAAAGGAGTTACCGAAATATGACGGTAAGGACCATAGAGGAGTTGTCGTTTGGGTCAATAAAATGGAGGGTATCTTTGAATCGAATCCCTTGCTAGGTGAAAGAGAAAAAGTAATGGAAACCTTCGACAACTTGGAAGGAGAGACTTACGATTGGTTTCTATGGTGGTCCATGAAATGTGATGCTCGTTCATTCCATTGGCACAACTTCACAACTACCCTATGAAAAAGGTTCCATGACGAAGAAGACGATGACTTGTATAACAAGTTTATACATCTTAAACAAAAATTCTCGAATTTGATGACGAATGGAGAATTATTTTAGAACTAGAAGGTATTCTTGCCACTAAGGAAAAGGTGTTACGTTCCAGAACCATTAAGGAATATCTCATCAAATGGAAAAACCTTCCAGAAGAAGATTCATCATGGGAGTCAGAACGTTTTCTACAACAATACCCATCACTACCCTTGTTTTGAGGACAAAACAAATCTTAAGGGGATGGCAATGTTACGAACATAAATACACAAAATAAATATAAATACATGATAGTAATAATAATAATAATAATATTAATATTAATTTAATTAAATAAATCAAGAGACATGTATCTCCTCAACTCGTGACCAGTCAATGCTATATAGTAAACTGTCACGAGGGTAATTGTACCAATCATCTATTATTCATTTTATCATGTTTTATCAATTATCAATAAAATATCATATTCAAAAATATTTTGTCTTCCATTAAACAACAATTATATTGTTACACAAATATTGATGAGCTATTCGATGAACTTCTTGGAGTGGCTTATTTTACAAAGCTAGATCTTAAATCAGGGTACCACTAGATCAAATTTAGATAAAAATATATTCCCAAAACAACTTTTAGAACTCATGATGAGCACTAAAAGTTCTTGGTCATGCCTTTTGGGTTGACTAATCATCCTCCTACTTTTCAAAACTTTATGAACAAAAATTTTGGACCCCAATTTAGAAAGTTTGTGTTGGTTTTCTTTGATGATATACTTATTTATAGCAAATCACAGGAAGACCACATTAAACATGTGGATAAAGTCCTACAAATTCTTGAGAATAATAAATTGTATGTAAAAAGATTCAAATATTCTTTTGGGAAACAAGAAGTAGAGTATTTGGGTAATATTGTTTCAAGGGAAGGGATTAATGTGGACCCTCAAAAGATCCAATCTATTACAAAATGGCTTATTCATAAGAACATCAATAGTCTTAGAGGATTTTTGGATCTTGCATAATATTATTGAAAATTTGTTAAGAATTATGTGTGCATTGTAGGCCCACTCACATTTATCTTGAAGAAAAGTTAATTTGTATAGAATGAAGAGGCTATCTTGACATTCTCACTCTTAAAATATGCCATGTCTTCTACACCGGTATTGACAACACTTGATTTTGGTAAAACATTCATAATCGAATGTGATGCATTTGGACAAGGAATAAGAGCAGTATTGACACAAGAAGAGAGATTATTGGCTTTTAAAAGTAAACAATTAAAGGGAAAAGACTCGGTGAAATCTACATATGAAAAATAAATAGCAACAATTTTACATGCCATAAAAAAATGGTGACAATATTTCGTTGGAAGACATTTTAAATTCAAGACATACCATGATAGCCTAAAGTACTTTTTGGTGAAAATATTGTCATCGGAAGATCAACAAAAATGGGTAGCAAAAGTGCAAGGGTTTGATTTTCAAATAATCTACAAAAAGGGAAAGGACAATGTGGTTGCAGATGCCCTTTCCAAAATAGAAGAAGACTCAAGTTCATATTCCATCATATCTTCCATTCTTGTGTGGTTGAAAGAAGCTCACCATGAATGACAAAATGACAATAGTACGAGACAAAAAATGTAATGTATAAAGGAAGAGATGAACTCTATGGAACATTGAAAGTGGAAGAGAAATATTCTCTGGTACAAGGATAGAATATTTTTATGCCCTCAATCAAAGTTGAAGCGATAAATATTAAGGGAGTCT
>ML844682.1:15540-34147 GCA_009831015.1 Picea engelmannii | reverse complement strand
AATAAACTGCTCCAAGTGGTCGCGTTGGTTGGGGCCGTGGATGTTTCCCCGTAGGGGTTTTACCACGTGAAAACATCGGTGTGTTGATCTTTGATCTGGTTATGTGAGTGGTTACTGAAGGTGTTTGTCCTCTGTTGGAATACATGTGTTTTCGAATAGACTAGGGATGAACTTACATCCTAGTATGGGGGATAAAGGTGGTGCTTCTGCTGGTAGATATAGGTTTTCCCATAAATTTACAAATCAGACTAGGGTTCAAAAGAGGGTTTGGAAGGATAACAAGCGAGTTCAGAGGATGGTGCTAGGGGTGGATGTGGGTCTCGAAGAGACATGTAGACTGGCACTTTGTGGGCTGGTAGGGAGACAATTTGGCTTCTATTCATGTTTCTGAGTGGATTGTGAAAAACTGGAAGCCTATACTTGGGTATGTTCCTAAGATTATCTATCTCACTAAGGGATGGTTGGGGTTTGTAACATCCCTGGCCATCAACCCCACTGTCGGGCAACGCTACTATGCAGAGCATTCACATACATATATATAACATGCATATTTAATGAAATTTAAACAAGCAATACAAAGTAACCACATAATTAGTGCTAACATACAAAATTAATGGAAAACAACCATAATTCATACTTGCAACGGAATACATCATAACATTTCAAAGACACAGACATACATCACGTATAAATTAAGTACAAAACTAATACTTATCTTTAAACTAGAGTAATTCCACCAACTACGTGCAGACCTTCCATGAACCTCCCAGCCTTAGACCACACTGCTCATCATGCTCAACAGTGGGTCACCCCCGAGCTGGGACTAAGCTCCACCCAAGGCAAGGTAATCCTATACTAGGCTGAGGTTACAGGAAAACTGCACAATGCAACTGGAAGGATTCTCTCCAGGATCCTTCTTACGCCCACTACTCATGGACTCTCATTCCCCACATGCTTGTTCCACTCGGGAGTATACACCTTCACAAACACAGTCCATCGGTTGCTTCACCTCCCTCTCTGGGTCTCGAAAACAGGTCGGATCAGGAATTCTCATAGCTCCATAGCTGGTACTGGACTCTCTCTGGGAGAAAACCAGTTCCCAACAGACTCTCTCACCTGGAGAGAGATACTCACAGGCCTGACAGCCTGCCTCTTCTACCACGGGCCTGACAACCCTCTTCTTCAGCACACTCCTCGACTCAGCTCCATCCATGTGAGGACAATAGCAACGGTTCAACACCCATTCACACAGGGATGACAGTAGCAACAACAGATGGGCATAGCATTGCAGGCAGCAACAACCCATGCTAAAACACGACACAACTAAGGAAATTACCTAGGTGTCGGGTTCCTCAGAAAACACAGAACGACTCACGAATTTCGGGTTTCAAGATGCGTGGTTGTGTCGAGGTTCCACGCAGATGAAAAACGGTTCAGATGGAGGATCAGTCGACGGGTTTTTCCCACTAGTTTCAAGGTGTGGGGAAATAAAAACACAGAGGTCGATCACAGAGATCTCACAGTTTCAGACGGAGGATCGGGAAACTGGCAGAATGAACAACCTTCCCGTGAGGGTTTCCTTCCCTGTGCACGGGTAAGCAAATACAAACGCAGAGGCAAAACAGGTTCAGACCGGGCATCCCCGCGAACTCAAGCGGAGGATGACAGAATGATAGCACCCCCCAACGTGGATGACTCATCCGTTTTAACTACTTGCTCCCAGGTCAACACTTGTCTTCATGGAGCCGCATGAGTTCCACTTAGCACACGTTCCCTTTACAGGAACTTAGGACAACACTCAACATGTCCACCTTAGCCTTCACAAAATAATAATAAATCATTATCCCCTTTATAGGTAAGCCCCCTAACTTATCCCCTAGGCCCACACACTTAGCCTCCTCCCTTACCCAACCTTGTGGAATCTTATTCCCCCATCACTCTTTCTTCGTGGTCGGTCTGCACGCAACAATGTTTATATTTTATTAATGATCTGCATAGTTACATAGACAAAATCAGGCTCTCGGCCTTTAACACTTAGGCTCTCCGGCCTAATAAATACATAAGCCTGCCAGCTTATCAACACTCGGCTCACCAACCTACAAAACATGTTTACAATTTATAAATACAACTGGGGCTCATCCTTGGGGATATTACAATCCCCTCCCCTTATTTTTGCACTGCCATCAGTGCAACTTTCACACAACATCAACAAGATTTCCAAAATCTTCAAAAATATGTGGGTATTTTGCCTGCATAGCATCTTCATGCTCCCATGTCGCGTCCTCAGGACCGTACCGGGTCCATTGGACCTTTACAAGCCCTATGGCTCTATTACGGAGTTGTTTGCTCTTTCGGGTCCAATATGCGCACAAGATGCACTTGCAAGACGCCTTCTTGATCCACCTGAATCACATTCCAATCAATAACATGATTAGCATCAGGTATATATTTCTTAAGCAATGAAACATGAAACACATTATGTATAGTCATGGATGCAGGTAATGCAAGAATATATGTGCAATGTATATATATGTATAGACAGGCAATTCTAATAACATTATAACATGTATACAAGATACACAACATACAATAAATAGAGAATTGTTCTTATCTTTTGATTTGAGAAGACTTCCATATCAACATGGTCTAGGCCAAGGTACCAAACCCCAGAAACACTCCAACCAACCAAACCTCAGCAGCACTCCAACCAACGGTCTCTCATTCCTCACATGCTTGTCCCACCCCAGGAGTGTACACCTTCACTGTCATACAGTCCATCGGCTGCTACATCTCCCTTTCCTTGGGCTTCAGCAACAGGCCGGCTCAGGAAGTCTCAGAGCACCGTGGCTCGAGGAGTTCCAACTTCCCTCAGAGGTCTCAAATCAACATCTTCTTGAGCTACTCTTTGTAGCCAACATTCTAACTTTAATCAACATCATCTCATCTGCATAACCCACATGCAGTTATCATGAGAAAACATAAAAGAATTTATTTAGAAACTCAAACTTAGTTCAAAGGGAATTCATCTTTTCCCCAAAACATGAAATTCCATTTCATAATTCATTTTGGTTGTTGCCATATTATGAATGCAGCCATCCTTGTGGTTTTCCACAGGCACCAAATTGCATACCATTTTTCCTGTAATGCTTCATCTTGCATACAACCAACAAATTGTCAGTATTTTCTGTACATCATAATTCAACATGTACAACACCTTATGCAATTATCTTAGAATTGCATGCACCTAGCAATTCAATCACAATTACCAAACAATTTAACCAAATAGAATGACTCACCATTCTATGCATATGCATGTTCATAATTAATAACAGTGAGTTTATTATTTCAATTTTCTGAACATAAATTTTTTTGTAGTCTCTATTCATGTGACTACCTGGCTTGCAACTTCCCTATTGCAATGTTTAACAGTTCCTAAAATGTTCGCAACTTCATGAGTTAGCAACATTTCAGCCATTGGTATAATTATTCCCATGCCAAAAACATATATACATGCACTCACAAAATGCATTCAGCCATTGCATTTAGTATACAATTTGATCACTTATTGTGCATGAGTTCAATTCTCAATGCATACTTATTCAACGCACCTTGCATTGAATTACATAATGCTCTTTATCTCAGACATGTATCTCACCATCCATAATTTGAAATTCTGGCCAATGTGTTGACACATTCTCCACACACTTCCTATTGTCTTCACAATTAATTGGATGCCTTCCTTTTCTACCTGATCACTACACCAAGAATATAATTATGTGGTGTTCATTAGTGTTAGCAAAAAGCTTGTAGTCCAAGTTTTATTTAAAAGTAGGAAGCTTTTAGTACCTGTGTGGCTCATAACCTTTCCATATTCGTACCTTGCCATATCCAACCAGGTCTTGGTCTCATACATGATTATCTTACTGGCATTCATTCCTATAACTAGTTCTTATCTTTAATTCTTTGGTAATTACCCCATAACCAAAATAACATGACATTCTACTATGTTAGTGTGTGCATTTAGAAGATAAAAAGATTTGAATTGATACGAGCCTCCAGTCTTTACCACATCCAGTGGTATGCATTCAAATAATATAATCATATGATTTTATTAAATAACTCTGGTTGAGGAAATTCTTACCTAAATTTCCTTTCAACAATTATGCAAAAAGAGTAATAAAAACTCATACCTGCATGATTGCTATTAATAAATTTTATACTACCTGAAATTTTGATGGTAGTAGAAGCTTTCATGCTTCTTTTATCAAACTTATAACCAACACTTCAGCTCTCTGTTGCTTCCCTCCTTATGCAACAACATCACCAACAATACTTGCAAACATGCAAGCATTCTTTCCTCTAGCTGACTCAACAAGTCGTAACATACTTGCTGCCACATAAATTGCATCAACTTATTTCCCATGTGCAACTTTTCCTTGATGATCCTAGAAGTCTTCAATTCTTCCCGGATTCTTGAATATTCTTGTGCTCTCATTGTAGTCATTGTTCATGATTATTTTTTTCCTGAGCACTTTTTAGCCAAATCACTCTTGGCTGCCTTTGCATTTATAGTCCCAAACTAAGCTGATATTAACCTTCAACTTTCATTAATTTCCTGGGTCCAACTATCCCGATCTCATACTTGGATGAATCAAATTCCACACCAAGTTTTTTTATAGAATCTGGATTCTTCCACATCCAGTTACTCTTCAGGACTGGACTTCTTCAGCCCTTTCACAACGGAATACTTTAGTACTTGAGGTTTTATTGTACTCTCTTCTTCTCTTTTGCTAGATGGACATCTATCTCATGATTTCTTCTTCCATTATCTTAGGATGTTCATGGACTTGACTCCATCCAGGAGTTTTTCCTTGTCTACTTTTCATACTTGCCATCATATATTATGTTGATTATTAATTTTCAGCATTCCATTATTATTTGGATTCCTCTGATTCAACTTCTGCATGAATGAATTATAATTCCCTAAAACCTTCATTCCTTATTCCCATTCTTTGTGTCTCCATACAAACTTATGGTTCATGCATTATCATGTATTGGAGATGGCTTTCTCCACCTAACATTCACATTTGATGTGCAAGGATTGACACCTGGACTATCTTCCCCAAACAAGAATCCCATTTGGGGTTTCCATGCTGCTTATCGAACCCAACATCTAATCCCACAACTTCTGAAAAATATCAGATGTAGAATAAAGAATTTTCCCTGTCCTTCTTCTTTGATGCACTTCTTGTGCACCAATCTCTTTTCTTTGAGCTAATGGCTCTTAGATCTTTGTTGGATCCTATCATAAGGTTCCCAGGTCTTCAGTACCTCCCTGATGCAGGTTTGAACCAAACGAAACCCACAGGCTTCCTTCCTAACCCATTTTTCCTTCTTTAACATAGTTTTCGAGCACTAGTCCCTGTTTTCCTTGGCCCCTTAATTCGCATGGGACCACGACTGTGACCAAGTACTAAATCAATAGGTTCTTACTCGAGCCTTCGGCTTCGGGAATTTTCAAACACAACACAACAATCTCTCGGAGTTCCAGATTACCGAACTCGCGAAGTAGAGTGGATCAACAGTCCACGTCTACCCAACATCCAACGACTGACACTCACTATGGAACCTCAGGCCTCTGAGTTCTGATACCTCGGAGTTTCAAGACTTCGGGAGATACCACTGCAAAGATCAATGGTCCTTATTGATTTGAGATCAATGGTCCTTGATTACTTCGGGACTTCAGGTCTTTCTAACCAAGGCCAGATCAAGGGTCCTTCGACCTCCTCCTCGATCAACAATCGAGATCTCCTTCGGGACTTCGACGCTTTCACCCTTTGCTTTCCTCCAGAGTGATCTGTACCCAGAGTTCCATGCGTCCACTTTTAGATCAACGATTTTCCAATAGAGTGAGCCTTTGTCTTCCATGTGTCTCCTCACAGATCAATGATCCATGTTCCTTTCTTTGGATAAACGACCCTTAGACGTTTCGGGCTTTGGTGCTTCGGGACATCCCGAAACACAACTTCACAAAAACCCTAGAGTACGATTCTCCGAAGTTTGTGATCTGGTGACACCTGTCCAACCGAAATCAACAACTCCTAGTTGCTTCGCCTATTCAAGCTTCGGGGATTTCAAACTTTCGTCCTTTGCGTTCTCCCAGAGTTCTTTCACCCGAAATACACTGATTTCTTCCACGCATTCTTCTCGATCCAATGGTCCAGATCTTGTTCATTCCTTCTGACTTCCTTTCGGAGGTTTCTGCCCCCGAACTTCTCGATCTCTCTCCACGTGGCCTCCACAACGAACGGGTTTGATTTACTTCGGCCTTCGGGAATCAGTTCTCCCGTGCACACAAGGGTTAAGTCTCATGCACTTACCTTCAGATCCAACAGTTGTTGGTCCTTCGCGCTCAGATCCAACAGATGAGATATGTTCCTACTCAACACTCTCCTTTGCTTTCCTGGACACGGATCTAATGGTCCAAGCTCCTCCCCACAACATATCTGACGACTTTTTTCTCTCCTCCTCCTGAGCTTTTGACTCCTTCCGACTTGGAAGGGTTTTTGGATATTCAAAGGTTTCGGCCTTTGAACTTTCTCCTGCGAACCCAACTATCTTGGGTCTCGGCTGTGTCTCTGCTAATGCTATCCCTCTTGAGCTTTGGGACTTGGAATAAGTCCGACTCCTATGCACTCCTCTCGTTATCTCTTCTGAGATTTTGGATTTACTCAGTCTTCTAAGGGTCTCGACCCTTTTGTTTCCTTTCAAAAAAAGACTTCATGCCTTCTTGGCAACCTTTTGTTCAAAGCACACCTTGCTGAGCGTTTTCTACAAAGTGTTCAACAGCTCTGTGAGTATCTTCCTCTGATACTCTTCTCCCTGAACTTGAAAAAGAGTTCTCTCTGTGCACACTTGCACTTGCTCGATGCCCGCCTGGAAGAGACCTACAGAGTTCTCATCGACTCTATTTCTCTCTTAACTCAACATAGAGTTCTTCCTGTGCACTCCTTGTAATTCTGCTGATGAAGGTTCAATGGTATCTCTCCTGAGCTTCTCTGAGGTTAACTTACCTCTGTCAACGCACTCCTTGCGAACAATGTGCACTGCTTTCACTTGAAAACTAAAAGAAGAGAAACAATTGAAACTTATTCAATACTTCATCAATTCACACATTATTTTGTGGTCCAACACCACTTCTGTCGTGATTTTACAATACCGCTACTCCTCCTGAGATTCTTAACACGGCCAAGGTAACATCCTGGCACTCATGAACGTTTTTGAGGTCCAAAATTGGTTCCTCCAGACACAATTTCCACCTAAAACTTCGGGTCCAAAGACCACTTATCCAGCCCATCCAGGTTCGGTGTTGAAACCTTGGCTCTGAACTCGAATTTTGTCTACTTCGATGACAATTCTTTCGAAACTTTTGCTTCACTTTCCACTAACATGGCCCATCTAGGCTCAGTGTTGAAAGCCTTGGCTATGATACCAAGTTGTAACATCCCAGGCCATCAACCCCACTGTCGGGCAACGCTACTATGCAGAACATTCACATACTACTACGGGAATATTACTTCTCTTCTCTGTGGTTTTGAACAGAAATAATATTTCTCTACGGTTTTGGATGGAAATAATATTTCTTCGGGAATACTACATCTAAGATTATATATCTAGGGTTTCGAATGGGAATAATACTTCTCTTTGGTTTTTACCTCGTAGTTTCTCTGGACTTCTCTGCGGTTTTTGAAAATTATTTTTGGCTTCTTCAACAGGTTGAGCAATTGGACATCTGAAATGAGGTTTTTACTTTGATTCAATTTTAGTTTTACTTAAAGAGATTTAAATATATATTTTTTATTTTAAGTTTCATAAGTAAAAGTTGATTTGAGAGATAAAGTCAATCCATAATAATAATTGTTACATATGTTTTCTCTTCCATAACATGCATATTTAATGAAACTTAAACAAACAATACAAAGTAACCGCATAATTACTGCTAACATACAAAATTAATGGAAAACAATCGTAATTCATACTTGAAACGGAATACATGATAACATTTCAAAGACACAGACATGCATCACATATAAATTAAGTACATAATTAATACTTATCTTTAAACTGGAGTAATTCCACCAACTACGTGCATACCTTCCATGAACCTCCCGGCCTTAGACCACGTTGTTCATCACACTTAGTAGTGGGTCCCAGCTCTAGACCACGTTGCTCATCATGCTCAGTAGTGGGTCACCCCCGAGCTGGGACTAAGATCCACCCAAGGCAAGGGAATCCTAGACTAGGCTGAGGTTACAAGAAAACTGCACAATGCAACCAGAAGGATTCTCTCCAAGAGCCTTCTTACGCCCACTACTCATGGACTCTCATTCCCCACATGCTTGTTCCACCTGGGAGTATACACCTTCACAAGCACAGTCCATTGGTTTCTTCACCTCCCTCTCTGGGTTTCAAAAATAGGCCGGATCATGAATTCTTAAAACTCTGTAGCTGGTGACGGACTCTCTCTGGGAGAAAACCACTTCCCAGCAGAATCTCTCACTTGGAGAGAGTTGATCACAGGCCTGACAACCTGCCTCTTCTACCACGAGCCTGACAACCCACTTCTTCATCACACTCCTCGACTCGGCTCCAGCCAGGTGAGGACAATAGCAACGGTTCAACACCCATTCACACCAGGATGATAGTAGAAACAACAAATGGGCATGGCACCACAGGTGGAAAGAACCCATGCTAAAACACGACATGGCTAAGGAGATTACCCAGGTGTCAGGTTCCTCAAAAAACACAAAACGACTCATGGATTTCGGGTTTCAGGATGTATGGTTGTGCTGAGGTTCCACACAGAGGCAAAACGGTTCAAGGTGCGGGGCAAGAAAAACGCACAGGTTGATCACAGATATCTCACGATTTCAAACGGAGGATCTAGAAACTGGAAGAACGAACAACCTTCCCATGAGGGTTTCCTTCCTTGTGCACGGGCAAGAAAATACAGGCGCAGAGGAAAAACAGGTTCAGACCGGGCATCCCCGCGAACTCAGGCAGAGGATGCTAGAATAACAACACCCCCCAACATGGTTGACTCATTAGTTTTAACTACATGTGCCCAGGTCGACACTTGTCTTCCTGGAGCTGCATGAGTTCCACTTAGCACACGTTCCCTATACAGGAACTTAGGACAACACTCAACATGTCAACCTTAGCCTTCAGGAAATAATAATAAATTATTATCCCCTTTAGAGGTAAGCCCCCTATCTTATCCCCTAGCCCCACACAATTAGCCTCCTCCCATACCCAACCTTGTGGAAGCTTAGCCCCCCATCACTCTTTCTTCATGGTCGGTCTGCATGCAGCGATGTTTATATTTTATTAATGATCTGCATAGTTACATATACAAAAGCAGGCTCTTGGCCTTTAACACTTAGGCTCTCCGGCCTAATAAAAACATAATCCCACCAACTTATCAACACTCAGCTCACCAGCCTACAAAACATGTTTACAATTTATAAACACAACTTGGGCTCATCCTTGGGGATATTATAGTTCATATGCAATTCCCCTGAAGATGCATCTCTACTATTGAACAACTTTTGGGTTCTGGGCGACAACAGCTTAATGTTGAAGAGGTGGAGGGTAGCATTTGACCCACAGATAGAGCATTTTCAGTTAACACATTTATGGGTTTTACTATTGGGTCTACCTATACACTTCTGGAATGAGGGATCTTTGAAGGCAAAGTTGATGCATTGGGTCGGTTTATCACACTGGATGAGTCAACTTTGATAAACTCAGCCAGGAAAGTCGAGAAAATATTAGTGGAATTCAATATTCATGGTGGGCTCCCGGAACTGTTAGATATCGACAAGAGAGGTCATCATATAAAACAACACTTAGACTATCAAGGTATACCATTCAGGTGTAGCTGGTGTCGCTGTACCGGACACCTTCGGCGTGACTACAGTGGTAAGGTTTCCGATGAAATGTCTGGAGAAACTCTCCTACGTGAAGATCCTTCAGATTATATGAATGAAGTGGACTCATATGGGGATAACCCCATTCCTTTTGATGTTGAGCATGGACCTCCATTGGAAGAGGCGACTTCACTTATAGGTAAGTTGAATATTTACTGCCCTCCACTTTTCTCTTCATTAACACATTGGGAAAGGGATGCTATAGAAAATCCTGGCTGGTTATTATCCTCTATTTCACTAGACAAGGATGTTTTAGAAGGGGTATTAGGTATAAATGATCTTGCTAAGGGGTCTTTGGCTCCATATTCTGGATTTTTATCGCCTCCAAAAATAGAGTCTGTGTGCCCTACTGATTTCCCAGCTTTACCATCCAGCAACCCCACTGGGTCTTCTCAGAATGTTCTATTGACGCGGTTTAGCTCTCGAGAATAGGATAAGACACCTTCCCCCTCCTCCCCTATTCAGATCGATACATTCATGGAGCCTGATTATAGAGAACCCGAGGAGGACAAAGCCTCTCTCAACTCAGTTTTGGATTCTCTGATTCCCTTCATTAAGGATAATAAGGATGCTATTAAATTGCCTACCTACAGAGGGAAGGCACTCATTGAGCCTTCGACAATCTCGGAGGAAACTTATTCAAAGGATAATCTAGCGAAAGGTGGGAAATACTACGCTTGGTCTAGGGGACTAGGTATAGAACTCTCACCATTAAAAAACATGAAGTAGTCGAAAAAAGTTGGCTCAACCTTCATTACAGATAGTTGAGTCTATTCCTTCTACCACTAACAGTGGGCCTCTTAGAGCGATGAAAGCCCTGGCGAGGGAAAAGTAATGTTATTACTTTCACTAAATGTAAGAGGGATATGAGGCACCCTCAAATTTTCCTCAGTTCGTCGGCTCTTGGAACATAGCCATCCTGGCATCATATTCCTTCAAGAAACTTTGATAAACGAGCAGAAAGCTAGGGATTTTATTCATATTTTTCATCCATCCTGGGTATCGAGTTCAACTAGTTCATTGGGTACCTTCGGGGGTCTGTTAGCTGCTTGGGACCCAAATTTATTTTCATTGACTCCATTTCTCACTTTTGGTGGTATCTTGTTAACAGGAAAAATTTTAATTAATAATCGGGAGTTAGCACTGCTAAATATGTATGGGCCTTGCAAGGATCGGAAACTATATTGGAATTCTCTAGAAGAATGTGGTATATTATCTATCAAAAACCTGATCATAGCGGGGGATTTAAATATCATTCTATCTTCGGATGAGGCTTGGGGTGGGTCTCCCGTGACTGGAGCTTCAGAGGATTTTTACAGAGAACTCTTCACTGCCAACAAGTTGATTGACATCAAGCCGACCAAAGTGGCACTGACCTGGAGAAACGGGCGCATTGGTCAAGGAGTGTTTGTAAGGATATTAGATAGGTTTTTGATTGCTGAAGATCTATTAACTGATATTGGACTATACAGGTAATGGGTAGAGTTCCCATTCATCTCAAATCATGCGCCAGTTCTACTTCAATTGGAATTACCTCCTGCTTATAAAATCTATCCCTTCAAATTTAATGCTCAATGGCTCAATGATAAGGATTTTGTGGATCTTGTCTATAAGGTTTGGAATGACCCAGATTTCCTCTTTGAAGGAGGCAGACAGAATAGGATCATCCAGAAATTGCAAGAATTGAAAAAACAAACAAAAATATGGCATAAAGAGAATCTGATCAGGAAAAAAGCTAAGATTTTATCGCTCGAATTAGACATCAAAGAAACAATTAAAATTATGGAAGGCGATCCAATTGATCATGATGCTGCTATATCTCTTTGACATTTGGAAATGGAAAGGAATGGGATATTAAGAGGAGAGGAAGAACTATGGTGCTTGTGTAGCAGGGCTCTCTGGTTGACCAGTGGGGATAACAATACAAAATATTTTCATAATTATGCTAGCTACAATAGAGTCAGGAAACATGTTTGAGAAATCAAATGTCGGAATGATGAAATTGTAACTGAACAAGATACTATAAAGGAAGAAGATGTCAATTATTACAAGGATTTCTACAAAGTTCTGACTATTTCGAATACAACTGAACAATGCAAGTTAATTGATTTCTTTCCACAGATGTTAAATGATGAGGAGTCTAGTTCTTTGTTCACACCCATTACTATGGAAGAGTTGAAAGTAGTTTTGTTTCTTTTTAAGGAAAAAATCTCGGGTCTGGATGGGTGGGCAACCGAGTTTTTTTATGTTTTTCTTTGATCTAGTCGGGGAAGACCTCTTTTCTATGGTGGAGGAATAAAGAAGGTTAGGTTCTATCGTGGGAGGCCTAAATTCTACTTTTCTGACATTAATCCCAAAGACTAATAATCCATCAACAATTGACGATTTCCGACCAATTTCATTATGCAATCTGTGTTACAAGGTAATTTCAAAAATTATTTCCAATCGGTTAAAACCCTTTCTCTCAAGGTCAATCTCCATGGAACAGATGGGATTTTTAATAGGCAGACGTATTCAAGATTCCATAGGCACTGCACACGAGAGTCTACACAGCATAAAAAATGTAAGTATAAAATCCCTTGTTTTAAAGTTGGATTTAAGGAAAGCATACGACTATATAGACTGGGACCATTTAAGATTGATCCTTACAAAATTGGAGTGGGGATCCAAATGACCAACTGGATCATGTCTTGTGTCACATCCTCCTCCTATGCAGTGTTAATTAATGGGGAAGCTACAAACTTCTTTAGAAGTGGCAGGGGAGCTCGGCAAGGTTTCCCTCTATCACCCTTTCTTTTCATCTTAGTGATGGAAGGCCTCAACTTATTACTGAAAAATAACTTGGAGGGAGGAACTTTATCAGGTATAAAAGTATCGAGAATGATAAAAAAAATTACATCTTTTGTTTGTGGACAATGTTGTCATTATGTCAAAGGCAAGTGTATTTGAATGGAAGGAAATTGTCAAAATTATTTGTCTTTTTTGCAAAGCATTAGGCCTTTCAGTTAATCTTTCAAAGTCCACTATTGGAGGATGAATTGATCATGTTCAAAACTATTCTTCCTTATACCTTTAGTGCTCTATCTCTCGGATTCAAATATCTAGGTTACATCCTAAAGACATGGGCTCAACCCGCAATGGATTGGGATTGGCTTGTGTCCAAATTAACAAAGAAATTCGATTAATGGTGTAACTGGTGGCCGTCTTTGGGAGGTATTTACATCTTGGTAAAAGTAGTGTTGGAAGGCTAGCTTGTCTATTGGATGTCAATGGAAGCCTTACCACGAGCATTTTTAAATAAGATTAGAAAAGTGTTGTTCCATTTCCTATGGAATGGTCATTCGGAGGCTCCGCACTACCATTTATGCAGATGGGAGTCCTTATCCAGACCAAAAAAGAATGGGGGTTGGGGATTTATAAATCTTTATCATTTCAATACAACATTGAATACAAATACACTTTGGAGGGTCTTAAATTATGAAAGTATTTGGCATCAGGTAATAATGGATAAATTTCTGCAGAACTCAACACTTATCAATTGGCTTAGAAATCCATCTCATCTCTTCAACTCTGCGTCGAGGATCTGGTCCAGGCTCACTCGCACTATCCCCAATATCAATCACTAGCTCAGCTGGCACCCCAATGCAGGTCATCTTATAAATATTGGGAGGGATCAAATACTCGATATTGGCGATAGATCTTTCCTCCAAAATAGACCATATCTCATTTAAATTGTAAACAGGTTATTGTCCTAGTACAAGCATCAGTGGCAAAGGATCTGGTTACATCGATGGAGGTATGGAAGAGTAGCGTGGACCTGGAGCTGACTGGGTTTCTTTCTTCGGATTGGGAAAACTATATTACTGAATTAAATAGGCCTAGGGTCACTCTCCACTCAAATGTTGAAGACTCTTTGCTTTGGATGGGTGGCAACTCAACTGGTGACCTAACTGTAAAAAACGTTTACGGTGCCATTATTTCTACATAGGATCTCCCGGTAAGATGTGTCTGGCAAGTTCACTTATGGAAATGAAAGTTACAATTGAAGGTAATTTTATTCTTTTGGTTGGCGGTTCACAATATGATATTAACTTGGGACATCTTACAAATGAAAGGTTGGGTAGGCCCAAGTTATTGTTGTCTATGTAAACAAAATGCGGAAGAAATTTCCCACTTATTCATTGACTGTAACTTTGCAAAATCAGTCTGGGCAAAGTTTTCTCACTTACTTAAATTAAAATTCCCCTGGGTTGGTCCGTCCCTTATGGATTGCATGAATTCCTGGACTTTGAACAAGCATTTATCAAAAAGATTGTAGGTCATGACCTGTTGGTATATTTGGAAAGAACGCAACAAAAATCTCTTTGATGGTAAACCACCCTCGGCCTGGGAAGTTGTGTTCAAGGTGGTAGGAGATCTTAATAAAAAAAATCCAACTCTTAATTTACAGATATTAAGACAGAATCTGATTCTGTGGATTAATGGTTATTCGTTGGCTTTTTTTTATGGAGCTTCCATAGCTGGGGGGGGTCAAATTGTGGAGCAGGGGGAACCATAAAATGAATAAATTCCCAAGTTTATAGATGGTACTTCAATTGTGGAAATGGAACAAATACAAAAGCGCAATTATTAGGGGCCTAGGCCACTCTTACTATTACAAAGATCTTGGACATCCAATATATTCAGATTCTGGGGGACTCAAAGGTGATAATCGACTGACTAAAGAACAAAGGAAAACTTCAAGCCATCAATATTGAAGGATGGAAACTCAGAATTATGGACCTGATCAGATCTTTCAAAGGTATATGCTTTCAACACATTTTCATGGAATCAAATGGGGAGGCAGACCACTTATCAAAGCAAGCTCTCTTGGCGACTAAAGGAAGAATTTCATACTTCAGTTGGGATGGAGAGAATGCGAGGCCAACTTGCCATGTCGATGTCTTTTAATTTCCAAGTTTTATCTTGGTTTTTGTTAGTCCTAAAATTGTACTCTTTGGCATGGTTTTTTTGAAAGATTTTTTGATCAATCGATGTTAATATCCTATATATTAACAATTCTCTGTGGGAGGCTACTATGTTTTTTGGTACTTCAGATTATGGTCCAATTTAGTCTAGATCATTGTGAACAGTTTATTTTGATAAGTTGTAAGTGGGTACAAGTGGATAGGATGGATCAGATGGATTATTCATGATCAAGGATCCCTGATGATGTAAATAAAATTATTATCTAATATAATTTTGTGCGAATTTTCTTTTGGAAAAAAATTTATCCCTCCAAAGCTACTATCTGGGCATGCAAACCTCCACGCTAGTATCATGCATTGCTTAATAGTTGTACTCTCACCTCAAGCAAGTTGATTACCCTGTCACATTAACCTTTCTCACCTAACCCAAGGCTAGCAATAAATAGACAAAGGAAGCTTATCCCACTAAAGAGAGTTTTATTTACCTCTTACATCCTTATACTCTTGGATGGGATATAACCGTTGATCGTGACCTCCTTACAAGCCAAGCAAGTACTTCATGCTTTCTAGTTTAGTTATACTTTCGAGTGTTATGGACAGGTCTAATATGCCACATATTTTATTCATCAATTTATTTATTTTAAGAACGTTTTAAAAACTTCAATTTACACTTGTGATACTTACTAACACCTAAATTTGTTTAATTCTACTTCAACTTTTAAACACATGGAGTAGCCACTCTTATTTCCATTTTCATTTTAGACAATGCACAAGTAATACATCGTTACAAGTTTTAAATGTTTCATAATTATTTTAACTTTTCACTTTGGATTACCTACAACCTTTACATTAACATATTTCTAAGAGGCGGGTATAAGCAGCTCTGCTCCTAATTTCACGTTTGACTTCATTGATTTGCTAGTACTTCCATTTAATGTGATCATGCTCCTAATTTCACTTTTTACTTCATTGATTTGCTAGTACTTCCATTTAATGTGATCATGCTCCTAATTTCACTTTTTACTTCATTGATTTGCTAGTACTTCCATTTAATGTGATCATTCTTCATTCTTGATGTAAGAGATATCATTTTCTAATTCGTTTGTGCTCCATTTTGAAAAGCATGTTATCTTAATTTTAAGTGAAATTTAAATTTAATATAATAATATTAGTATTAATCATAAGTAAATAGTATTATTATTGTGATTTGTTACTTAAAAGATTTGTTCTAGCTCAATCATACTTTGAAGTGTTATGATAGGAGTAGTATGCCACAACTTGTATTCATCAATTTATTTTAAAAAGGTTTGAAGACTTCAAGTTACATTTGTGATATTGTGAATATTTATTAAAACTTAGATCTGCCCAATTATACTTGAACTTTTAAAATCATAGCTTAGCGTCTGTCACTTATCTTGATCCAGGTGGATATTGGTGGCCACCCACCTATTCCAACTAGCTCCTATTGTCCATTTTTTATCAGCATGTTCTTCTGTATTTATTTTTAATTGTAGGTTCTACACTTCTGGGGCTATTTGAAGCCCTACACATCCTCCAGGTGGATACTGGTGACCTCTCGCCTAATCCAACTGGATTATTTTGTATGTTTTCATGTCAGCACATCTTGTTGTACTTCCAGGTCCGTTTTGGGGCCTTAAACATTGTTTTTTTTCAATTTCCACAATAAAACTATAGATGAAGTTAGAGTTTGACAACATAATGTGTATCTCTCTGAAAGACCTTTCCAACGAGCTATCACGTGCCTAAAACAAAGGTCATATTCAAAAGTTACGACCCCAAGAAGTTGAGGTACCAACTTACTCATAGGGGCCCGAATGACTTTTGGTGTTTCACCTTCTAAGGTTAGGTTTTTGGATGTATAGGGTTTTGGAATTCATGAGTAATATAAAAAAGGCCTCTGGAGCCTCATTGTAATCATTCTGCTCAGACGGATGCGCATAGCAGACACATCTCTTCTCGGAGATAACTACCACCATTTGAGCAAGTGTTTTAGTTCTGCAGTTTTACAGTTTCAACCTATTTCAGTTCTGTGTTATGCTTCATATCGATGTGTTTGTTGGTTTCAGTCTGTAATCAATTCATTCTGCTCCTAAATCTGGATTAGTGGTATTAGAGCGGTATGATCTTCATTTATTTTTCTTCATGCATGTCCCCGACAAGATCTGGGTACAAGAAGTTGGGACTTGAACCAATCGATTCGTTGCAAGATCGGTCATGTCAAGCCTGACAACAACCCATGGGGGAGGAAAAGAAATGTGATGGAGCAGGAGATCATATTAAAATGTTGCTCGAGGAAGCCCTCGCATGACAAAGGAATGAAATGATGGACAACTTTGCACAGATCCTTCGACGGTTACCCACAGGAGAAGCATCTTCATCAAGCGGCCATGCAACCCCCTTCAAGGTATAAGTAAATTTTGATATTACATTATTTTAAGAACTGATAGATGCAGATGTTGTAGATAAATGGTTGAATCTGCTTGAAGGGTATTTTTCGGTCCACAATTTTTCTGATAGGGAAAATATTACTTTTTCACTCCCCAAGGTCATCCCCCATGTTAATGTTGAAGTTTAAGCTATTATTAGGTTACCTTTCAATTTACTAGATAACAATAGCATATATAGGATCACTGAGAGAAACACAATCACAAGAGTACACAACATTTATCTTGGGAAACCCTCATGGGGAAGAAAACCCAACAAAACTTCCTTAATATAGATAGCCAATACAATGCCAAGACAATGAACCAAACAACACAAAAATTGCACCTCTCTCTCTCTTCCTTCTTCCGGCAACTGGTAACTACAACTTCCTTCAATACTTGTGCACTAGATGAGTGAGATGAGTGTGTGTCCAAATGAGGCAATGGACTCTCTTATTTATACAATCTGGTAGGTGCTGAACAAGTGTATTTTCACTGGCAGGGCCGACTTCTCATTCTAGGTGGTTATAACCACTTTAATATATTCTGGCTAGGCCGACTTCTCATTCTGGGTGGTTATAACCACTTTAATATATTCTGGCTGGGTTGACTTCTCATTCTGGGTGGTTATAACCACTTTAATATATTCTAGGGTTGTCTTTTCATTTATCCTATTACAATTAGGGTTTGACCAATCCGCAAAAGGGGATTTAGTCAATTACAATGTGTGACATGATCAATCCACAAAAGGGGATTGATCTAATCAATAATAAATATAGTTTATCTTTATCCACAAAAGGGGATAAGAATATTCTTTGCAGTTACACAATATTTTAACACTCCCTCTTAACAAGAAGGATATTCTTTATCTTTTGACAGGTCATCGGATTTCAACATCAACTAGGAAGCAACATCCACTGGATAACATCATCAACTGGGCAACATCATCAACTGGGTAACATCATCAACTGGATAGCATCGTCAATTGGGTAACATCATCAACTGGATAACAGGAGGCATCAATATAATCCACTTGGTCATCTGGCATCATGATCACTGACTGGCATATCTATAAATCATCGAAAGTTTTGTTCTCTTTATCTCCACGCAGAAGACACTCTTTCTTTCGTTCATCTTCACACAGAAGATACTTCTTTCTCATCTTCACACATAAGATATTCTATGATTTTTTCCATTCCTTTTATGT
>ML844680.1:31380-41586 GCA_009831015.1 Picea engelmannii | reverse complement strand
ATATCATTCGACGAAAGTAAATAGTCTTTTTAAACACAGAACTATCAACTCAAAGTGTCATATATGTTGAAATATTGTAACTGCAAAGAGTATTCTTATTATTATTGATATATTATTCACAGGATCAATCCCCATTGTGGATTGATCATGTCAGTTATTGTAATAGGACCAAATCCCCTTTTGCAGATTGGTCAAAAGAAAATTATAATAGGTAGAATAAGAATTCGGTCCCAACAGTTAATAAAGATACCCAAAAATATAATAAAGGTGGGTTTACCCACCCAGTTTGAGAAGTTGGCCCTGCCAGTGAAGATACACTTCACATGTGCCAGATTTGTATAAATAAAGGAGGCTAGCACCTCACTTAGACACAACTCACTTGCTCAGTTTGAGAGACAAGGTCTGATCTGTTACCGGCAAAGGAGATAGAGAGTGGCACATATCTTGGAAAGGACTTTTTGTTTTAGCATAGATATATCTTGCCATTGTATTGGCTATCTATATTAAGGAAGTTTTGCTGGGTTTTCTTCCCCTAGAGGCTTTCCCAGGATAAATGTTGTGTCTCTTGTGATTGTGTATTTCTCAATGATCTTGGATTATGCTATTGTTATCTAATGAAATGCAAACATCTATAATAATGGCTTAAACATTAACATGGTATCAGAGCCAAGCTGAAGGAAGCATCTTTCACAAGAGAAAAACATCACTGTTCTCGTACGTGCAAATTAGGGTTTTTCAAAAGTGAATCTTTTCAACCCTAAAACTATCTAGAAAGTTGTGCCCTCCCCTAAGAATCAATTTGGCATCATCAACGCACCTTTTCATTGGTTGGATCTCTCGAAAATTGAAACCCTAGTTTCACAAAGTACCAGAACTACTAGAAAACTAGTACTAGAAGTACCAGAGTACCAGAGGTACCAGAAGCACCAGTACAGAAATCCGCAGATCATATTTGAAGGGGAAAAAGTTGGATTTTCTCAGATTGAAACACACCAGGCATCTCTCCTGAGCCAAGCGCATCTCCCGGTAAGTTTATTTTTTTATTCTGAGCACTTTCATTTTTTGGTCATTTTCCTAGCTCCAGGTAAAGATGTCTGTGAGCATTAAGCTTGTTGACAAGTTAGAAGGAGTGGAAAACTTCCATGCCTGGAAGTATAGGATTGGCCTCATTCTTGAAGAAAATGACCTAACAATATTCGTCAAGTTAGAATTATTGGAACTCGAAGATGCTGCAGAAAAGGCAAAGCATCAAAAGGACACTATAAAGGCCAAAAGAATCATCGCAGATTCAACCAAAGACTACATGATTCCTTATGTGTCATCTAATAAGACCCCGAAAGAAATTTTTGATGCCTTGACCAGACTATATGAAGGGAAGAACATAAACCAGAAGATGAATCTTAGAACTCAACTGAAGAATACAAGGATGCAGAAAGGAGAAATGATTGAGGAATACTTCTCCAAAATATCAGAATTCAAATAATAGCTAGAATCTATTGGAGATACCATACATGAATATGAAGTCATTATGACGTCCCTAAATGGTCTCACAAGACCTTGGGATGCCTTCATCTAGACGATATGTGCGAGAAAGGAGAAACTGAAGTTTGATAGTCTATGGGAAGAATGCATCCAAGAAGAAACAAGGGTAATGAATTAGGAAGTGTTACTAGCAAGGGATGATGATCAAGGCCTATCTACTCACACCAAAGTAGGAAGGAAGAAACCCTACTTCCAAAAGGACATTCATAAAGACCCTCAACAATCAAATAATCCAATCATAAAGAATCTCATCCAAGGAGATTTCAGAAGAAAGAACAACGAAAGGAAAGAGACTACTCATCTGTACAATACTATCATTATGACAAGATAGGACACATTGTGAAGTTTTTTCCAGCCAGATGAAAAGAATACAAGAGAAAACAAAATAGGCTTCATGCCCATGTAGCGGAATATGAAGAGCCACTCGCAAAGATAATGAGAGAGGAAATCAAAGACCATATGTTGATCTCAACCGTCTCAGGATCTGTAACACCTAGAGAGGACACTTGGCTCATTGATAGTGGTGCATCCAAGCACATTATGGGACAAAGAAATATTCTCTCTTGTATCTCAGAAAATAAGTTTTCTCAGAAAGTGACACTTGGTGATGATTATCAATACCCCATCAAGGGAGTGAGAGAATCAAACCATAAACTGAATTCAGGGAATTCACTAAAAATGAAGGATGTACTATATGTACTAGGCTTGAAAGAGAACCTACTCTCCATTTCATATTTAGAGAAGAAAGGATTCAAATTTTCCTTTATAGATGGAGAAGTCCTTATGTGGGCTAAGGGAGAAACCTTAAATGAAGCAATCATCATTGGAAATGAAGAAAATGGCTTGTATAAATTAAAGGGTCACTCAGAGGCTTCTATGACCCATGCCATGAAAACTCATRTGAACTTTGGCATAAAATATTAGCCCACATCAACTAAAAGGTGCTACCATACATATGCAAAGCGGTCACARGTTTAMCARAACTCAAAGGTGACCATAAAGGYGTATGCAATGGATATGCACAAGGGAAGAATATCAAGAACCCTTTTCCGAAGCGGGACAACAAGACAGAAGGATTCCTAAGACTCATCCATTCAGATGTGTGTGRCCCAATGCCATCATCCTCCATTAGAGGGTATGTATATTATGTATCATTGATTGATKATTACTCTCATAAAACTTGGATATATTTCTTGAAGACTAAAGATGAAGTKTTCAGYAAGTTCAAGGAATTCAAAGCCTTGATRGAGAAACATTTTGAAAGAAAGAYCAAGATACTCAGGTCAGATAATGGAGGAGAATATACCTCAAAAGAGKTTGTGAACTTCYACAAAGATGTTGGAATCAAGAGGGAACTCACTACTCCCTATAATCCCCAACAAAAYAGTGTAGMTGAACGAAAGAACATAACCATATTGGAAGYTGTGAAGACTATGATCCATGATCAATATATTCCTATGTGCTTATGGGCAGAGGTAGCAATGGAAGTTGTTTATGTGCAGAACCRGTTATCCCATAGTGCACTTGGGCTCAAGACCYGGAAGAGATGTTCACCAGAAAGAAGCCATAGGTAAGCCATCTCAAAATATTTGGTTTTMTAGTGTTTATTCATATACCTAAACAAAAGAGAAACAAGTTGGACCCTTTAGGAAAKAAGGGAATATTTGTGGGATACTSTGAGGTCTCCAAGGCCTTYAGAATCTATATACTAGGTCAACATCACATTGAGATCAGTAGGGATTTGACCTTTGATGAAGATTCAATGCTCAAGAAATAYAAAATATGCCAGCTTGAAGAGGTATATGAAGAGGAACCTATAATCCCCAATACTGCAATGAGAGAGGTTCCCAGAGCTACAGAACCAGTGAGGGAAGTCGTAACTTCCCCTGATGARGAACTTCTAGAAGACCATGATATAGTAGAAGTACAAGAACCTCCTCAGATGACGATCCTCCATAAAAGAAAGCCAGCTTGGGCTAGAGAGATTATTCAAGATGGAGAAAAGTATGGTGTTCCCCAAGGAACAACGGGATAGGTGAAAAGATCAAAGCCATTCTCCAGTTACACGGCTTTGATGTGTGATCTCCTAGAAGAGGAACCTACCTATTTTTAAGAAGCCATTCAGAGGAAAGAATGGGAAGATGCCATGACAGAGGAATACCAATCCATAATTAAGAATGAAGTATGGGAAATAGTTCCTAGACCGAAGGATAAAGATGTGGTATCCTCTAGATGGCTCTTCAAAATAAAGCATGTTGTTGATGCAAGTATTGAGAAGTATAAAGAAAGATTTGTCGCTCATGGATTTTCCCAGAAGGAAGGCATTGACTATGAAGAGACATTCACTCTTGTATCCAGATACACTTCGATCAGGACCATCATAGCTCTTGTAGCTATGATGAAGTGGAAGATGCACTAGATGGACATGAAGACAACTTTCCTAAACGGTGTCATCGAAGAGGAAGTGTATATAGAGAAACCTCAAGGATTTGAGGTTAAAGATAGGAGGTCTCATGTCTGTAGATTGAAGAAAGCCTTATACAGATTGAAGCAAGCTCCTAGAGCTTAGTATGGCCGTATAGACAGTTTCTTGAAAAGCTTAGGCTTTACCAAGAGTAAAGAAGACTCAAATCTCTACTTCAAAATTATGAATAATGAGCCAGTAATCTTAATGCTATATGTGTATGACTTATTCTTAACTGGAGAAAAAAATCTCATCGATGAATGTAAAAGGAGACTTGCCTCAGAATTTGAAATGAAATACCTTGGCCTAATGCATTATTTCTTAGGTCTTGAGGTATGGCAAAGCCCTGAGAGGATCTTCCTTAACCAAGGGAAGTACATGGTCAAAATATTAAAGAGATTCAACATGTTGGAATGTAAGCTCATGAATACACCCATGGAAGAGAAGTTGAAGTTGTTGGTCAATACTTTGTCAGACTTGATTGATGCCACACACAGTACGGACAAATTATTGGATCGTTGATGTACCTGACAAACACCAGACTAGACATTTGTTTTTCTGTGAACACCTTGAGTCAGTTTCTGGTAGAACCTAGACGTGTTCACCTAGTGGGTGCAAAACATGTGATGAGGTACCTCAAAGGTACAATAGATTATGGTCTCAACTATGATGGAGATCATAATTTCACATGATGCAGATTGGGAAGGAAGTGTTTCTGATAGGAAAAGCACTTCAGGATGTTGTTTCAGTTTGATATTAGCTATGATCTCATGGAAAAGTAGGAAGCAATCTAGTATTTATCTCAACACAGCGGAAGAAAAATACTATGTTGCATGTTCTACTAGCTGCGAAGCTATATGGATTCGAAAGTTGTTGACCGGACTATTTGACTTGGAGATGAGAGAAACCATGATTCTATGTGACAACCAAAGCTACATAAAGATGATTGAGAATCATGTATTCCACAATAGGTCAAAGCACATAGATATCCACTATCATTACATCCATGACATGGTACAGAGAGGAGCCTTGAAGCTCCAGTACATTAGCACAAATGAACAGGTTGTTGATGTGTTGACCAAGCCCCTATCTCGTGTGAAGTTTGAGTACTTCCGAGATAAGCTTGGCATTGTCCGAAAGGACCTTCCTCGAAAGAGGGAGTATTTGTTGTGATGAGATATTCCCTTATTTTGACCTTATGGTTGTGATGTAAAGAAGGAAGTGCATATTTATTCTGACCCAATTGTCAGACGTAAAGAAAGATGAGATGATGTTCCTTGCGTCTGACCTAGTTGTCAAACATTAAGCAATATGAGATGATGTTCCTTGCTTCTGACCTAGCTATCAGACGTAAAGCAAGATGAGATGATGTTCCTTTCTTTTGACCTAGTTGTCAGACGTAAATCAAGATGAGATGATGTTCCTTTCTTCTGAGTTAGTTGTCAGACGTAAAGCAAGATGTGTTGTTTCTTGCTTATGACCTAGTTGTCAGATGTAAAGCAAGATGAGATGTGTTCCTTGCTTCTAACCAAGTTGTCAGACGTAAAGAAAGATGAAATGTGTTCCTTTCTTCTGATTAAGTTTTCAGACATAAAGAAAGATGAGATGGGTACCTTTCTTCTGACCCAGTCGTCAAACGTAAAGAAAGATGATGTGATGAGACTAGAACTGAGCTTTCGACTGGATAGTTGTGACGTAAAGCTAGTCTAGTGTCCTACTTCTGACTGGATGGTTGTGACGTAAAGCAGGATGAGTATCTTGCTTCCATCTTGAGTGTTGTGACATAAAGCAAGACAATGAGATGAGACTAATACTGTGCTTCCAGCCTAATAGCTGTGATGTAAAGCCAGTCTAGTATCTTGCTTCTAGCTTGAGTGTTGTGACAGAAAGCAAGACATTGAGATGAACAAGTACTGAGTTTCCATCTTGATAGTTGTGATGTAAATCCAGTCTTGTATTATGATGAGACAACCTTGTGCTGTGATGATGATGATGTATCAGTTTTTATACTAATACATATTGATGCAGATGATGATGGAATTCCTTTGAGAATGATGTTGCTACTGATGAAGAAAACTTCTGATGATTTATAGATATTCCAGCCAAGATGATATTGATGATGTTTTCCTTCCATTTGATGTTGTTGATGATGCTATCCTCTCTCTCTCGCATGACATTGCTGAAGAATACCCTTCTTGTTAAGGGGGAGTGTTGAAATATTGTAACTGCAAAGAGTATTCTTATTATTATTGATATATTGTTCATATGATCAATCCCTATTGTGGATTGATCGTGTTTGTTATTGTAATAGGACCAAATCCCCTTTTGTGGATTGGTCAAAAGACAATTATAATAGGAAGAATAAGAAGTCAACCCGAACAGTTAATAAAGAGACGCAGAAATATAATGAAGTTGGGTTTACCCACCCAGTTTGAGAAGTCGACCCTACCAGTGAAGAGACACTTCACACGTGCCAGATTTGTATAAATAAAGGAGGCTAGCACCTCACTTAGGCACAACTCACTTGCTCAGTTTGAGAGACAAGTTATGATCTATTACCGACAAAGGAGAGAGAGAGTGGCGCATATCTTGGAAAGGAATTTATGTTTTAGCATAGATATCTCTTGGAATTGTATTGGCTATCTATATTTAGGAAGTTTTGTTGAGTTTTCTTCCCCTAGAGGGTTTCCCAGGATAAATGTTCTGTCTCTTATGATTGTGTATTTCTCAGTGATCTTGGATTATACTATTGTTATCTAATGAAATGCAAACATCTATAATAATGGCTTAAACATTAACAATATATTGTAAGAAAGTTCCTATGGATTATACGAGAGCACTTTAAGCAGATTTTATTATTTTATACCCAAACAAGAATGCCTTATCCTTAAAGAAACTTCCCGGTGTAAGGACCAGTTAAGAGTCAGAGTAAGAGAAATGACGGGTGGACTCACCCCTTCGCAAAGAGAAATAATAAGAAGTGATATAGGGAGTTGCACACAGAGTTACAATCAAATCTAACAAAACTTCTTATTCTTTCAATATTCGACCTCGATGCGCAACCATAGGGCAAGAGCAAGTAAGAAAATCAGTATTAAGACATAAGGAAACCCTAAGTTGCCTTCTTCCCAAGAGACTAAACTGGTAAAATCATCTGAAAGTGGAGCGAGGAGATGGAGCGGTGAGACCTCAGAAGTATTAAAATGAGAACCAAAGAACTTCTCAACTTTTAATAGAAGTAGGAATAACCCCAAATAATTTCCTAGTGATATCAATTAACAAGAGTTACAGAATGAAGAAATAATTTCACTACATCGGACTCCGCTCTCCTACTTAAACACAAGAGCCTCAAAAAATTACCAGGAAGGCAGTTAACACTGGTTGTTCTGACGAGTAACGATCTCCAAGGTGATAGCCTCCCACGATGAGAAAGTAACATACAAAGTCTTTCGGACCAGAAAAAAATTCGCTTAAAGGGGAAACAATACAGAGAGCCTTTCGGAGTTTGCAATGACAGGGAATAAACTTTCCTAATGCTAAGGGGAAAACTTCACACTGCACAGAGTAAATGTCGAAGGTATAGGACTGGTGGATCCATGTGCTAGGGAAGAGATGGCATGATAGGATTAGAGGAGGGGTCAAGTGAAAGGGCCATCAAAATGTGCACGATAGAACCTCCCCATTAATCATGAGTGCATAACCTTAACTCCCTATGACAAGTATGCCTTCTACCTTAATAATAATATTGTGAAATTAATGGCAGTCATGTCAAGAGACGACTAGTCGCAACTAGTTAGGTACAAACTGCTTCGTCCTAGTTAAACTACCATCGTCATTTTGTTTTGATTAGATAAAGGTGAGTTAAGACTTAGTTGAACAAGACTTTCGCGCAGGATTTTTCCTTACCTAAACCCATTTTAGCATAGTGACTAGAAGAACTGTAATTACAAAGGAATTCACAGTGAAATCCATCTAAATGACTCAGACATGGTCAAATGGTATCATATGTTATTTATTTTATACTAAGGGTAGAACATTCGACGCTACATTCATTTTGGTAGGTGTTCCATTATTACAAGGTCAATTATATAGACTTGCATGCAAGCANGAAGGGTCAGATATTAAAAAAAAAGAAAACTAGGACTCCAATCCTATTTGTACATTTCTATATAGATGGATATAAGATTATGAGTTTAATATCTATATGTAAAAGGAGAAATTATATGTGTTGCAGAAAGGTGCTAGAAATTTTGGAGAGCCCCGTATATAAAGTTTTTAAGTTAGTTTGGTGTAGGATTGTTCTCACATGACCAACAAAATATAAATATATGATCAGAGTGAACTTTACCTATCCCTTACTTTTTACAAATATTTTAGACGAAATTGGAGGTTAATGTCCCATAGAATTTTTTTTTATGCCAAAATTGAGGTACATTATAGTCAGCATGGGGGGCCAATGAAAATCATGACAAATTAGGTCATTCAGTAATCTCGAAAAGTATGGCATATGTAGAGTTGCTAGAAATGGTAGTTTCAGTTGTGAATTGTTTACATGAAAAAGAGGGACCTGGATTTTTAATGGAACCAGGTTTCCAGTAAAAGTTGGTCTGTTGGCCAAGGTTTATGTAGAAACCATGGCATTGACAAATAAAGGAAAACTATGTCTATTGAGGTTTCATTGACTGTCTCCCGAAATTGGATGACATATCCTCTGTATGGATTTCTCCCTACATTGTGTTCCAAAGACCTTGGAAGGGGATGCCCCCAGCCGATCCGATGAGCATCGGTACAAATCCTTTCCCAAGGCTCCATTGAGTATGGAAGGGGTTTCCCCCAACAAACATCCCTTGTGAGGGAACCAATCCCTAAGAAGGATTCCAAAAACCTTGTGTGGAGTAAACTCTAGTCGTCACTCCCTATGAAGGAATAGTACCTTGGACCAGGTTTTGTTGACCAAATTTGAGGCTTCCCCCAGTTGATAAAAAGACCGAAGAAAAAGTTGTGTTCCCAAAAACACTGAACAAAGAGAACGACATAGATCCCACTGGTGTTGTATAATACAAATGTCCTAAACTACCTCCACCAAACAAGCTATAATTAGCATTCGGCTCGATCAGCTACTGAAAATCACCACCAAGTGAAGGGGACATAGGAGGTATATGACCCCCACCATAAGGGTTAGCATTAAAAGGGACAGTAGTGCTCGTGGTTGACCCTTGCAAGGGATTATTTTATCTCCCCACCCCTATACCCATGGCCTGTATGGTAGAATAAGTAAGAACTGTGTTTGTATCAAAGTCAGACATCCCACATGAGAAGGGAGCACATGTCTCATTATAATTAAACGAAACAATGGTCAAAGCCGTTAAAGGTATCGGATCACTGCCTGAAGTTGAGGGAGTAGAGACAATTGTGGTCTTGACTGATGAAGGTGGGAGAGGAGGTAGGATGCCCCCTACAATAGTAGTTGTAAGAAGAGTACACAGACTACCAAACGAAGTAACAAAATTTTCTTCCATTGTCTCTCATAGAACTAGTTGGCACTCAGAAGATGTCACCTCAAGAGGGACAATCTGAATGAAGATTGACACCGACAAGTCGGTAATTAGAGGATTAACTGGCATGAAACCCTTAGTTTTAGGGTTATAGACAGTGGATTCCTCCAGATCCAGAAAGTCTCCTCTCGGAGTTCGCTCAGGAATAGTTTTGCGTGGCACGATCACTTCAAACGACCCTTCTTGATCAAGTCTTCGCTTCAACAGTGGCAGAGATGGCTCCAAAGTAACCGACGATAGGCCTTGAAGCATTCACAAATGACGGAGCTATTGATCTTCCACTTTATGAAATGATCAAATGACACAGTAAGGCTTCACTAGAATAGAACACAAAGCACACACTAAAATGTTTCCTAAAGATAAATGAAGTAGTTGAATAAATAGTGATAAGGATGGTTACGCCAATAAACACTAGAGAAACTAACCGGTGCAAGTGCAACGCAAACATAGAAGCACCCTCCAGGTCTACTCTACAAAGCGTGATCCGACATCCTCCCTAGGTACCATGGTATACCCGTGTAGTCACCTGTGTAAGTCTGTAAAATATGGGAAACTAGGTTTCCAACTCGCAGTCAGTTCCTAGGAGTGTACAATCGATAGTCAAGAAGATCGTAATGAGAAAGATAACAAGTTCGAAGCCCTTCA
>ML844680.1:4127-17961 GCA_009831015.1 Picea engelmannii | reverse complement strand
AAATCACCATTTTAGGAATACCATGCAGTCTAAAAATTTCTTTCATGAATATTTCAACAATGTTTATAGCTTTAAAAGTAGACTTTACAGGAATAAAGTGTGAAGACTTACTGAGTTTATCGATTACAACCATGATAGAATCATTATTTCTAAGTTTTAGGCAAACCTATTATAAATTCTAGCAATATGGTCTCCCATTTCCATTCTGGTACTGGTAAAGGTTGTAATAGGCTGACTGGATGTTGGTGCTTGGCCTTAACCAGCTGACAATCTTGGCAACTAGCCAAGTAGTCTATTGTTTTGCCCTTCATATTAGGCCAGTAAAATAGTTTTCTAATTGTTGTTATTGTTTTCTGGTAACCTGGATGGCTAGAATACAGTTTCTTATGCACTTTGTCCAAAACTGTTAATTTTAACTCTGTTGAATCTGGTATGTAAAGTCTGTTTTTAAATCGTAATAGTCCCTTCTTGTCGATACTTAGATCTGGTTTGTCTGAGTTTGCGGTATTGTTTTGTAATTCTGCCATCATCTTAGTGTAATTTTCGTCGTTAATACCTATCATCCTTATTCTTTGTTCCAGATCACTTTCTTCCATGCTGCTATTTATCTCAAATAACCCATGGACTCTTCTGCTTAAAGCGTCTTCTACTTAATTTTCCTTACCCTTGATATGTCTGACCTCGAAGTCGAATTCTCTCAAGAAGGATAGCCATCTTACTTGTCTTGCATTAAGATATGGTTGACTGAACAAATATTTCACCCCGCTATTATCTGTCAATAGTAGCAATTTCCTGCCCATTATGTAATGTCACCACATTTTTAAGGCGTGTATTACCGCTGCCAATTTTAAGTCATGAGTGACATATTTTTGATAGTGTTCTTTTAATTTTCGGGACTGGTAACAAATAATGTGTCCTTCATGAGTTAGGACACCACCTAGTGCTTCTTTACTTGCATCAACACATACGGTGAAGTCTTTATCTAGGTCTGCTACCTTCAATATGGGTGCAGTTGTCAATAATCCCTTCAGCTTGTTAAAACTGTCTTGACACTTCTCTGACTAGTTGAATTGGTCCCTTTCTTTTGTAATGATGTGATAGGGTAGGCTATCTTGGAAAAACCTTCTATAAATCTCTGTGGTAATATCCATTGATTCCCATGAATGACCGGATATCCGGTAAATCCTTAGGTACTGGCCATTCCATAATGGCTTTTATCTTCTCTGGGTCTACGACAATGCCTTCTGCTGAAATTACATGTCCTAGATATTGTATTTCTTTTTGATAAAAGTCACACTTGTCGAATTTGGCGTATAGTTTGTGTTTCCTCAACATTTGTAGAACTATTATTAAGTGTTCATCATGTTCTTCTTCCATTTTTGAATAGACCACAATATCGTCGATAAATACTACCATGAACATGTTTGAGTACTGACTGAAAATACTGTTCATCAGGCACATAAACGTGGCTGGTGCGTTAGTGAGTCCGAAAGGTATGACTACGAATTTGTAGTGTCCATATCTTGTCTAAAAAGTTGTTTTGCTTATTTCCTCATCTTTTATCCTAATTTGATGATAACCGGATCGTAAATCCAACTTTGAAAAGATCTTGGCACCACCTACTTGATCGAACAGATCATTTATCCTTGGTAAGGGGTATTTGTTCTTAATAGTCATTTTGTTTAGTTGTCTATAATCGATACATAGCCTTAGAGTATCATCTTTCTTTTTCACAAAGAGGACTGGTGCCCCCCATGGTGAAACACTCGGTCTGATATACTCCTTGTCCAACAATTCCTGTAATTATATTTTTAATTCTGTCAGTTCTGGTAGACTCATTTGCTAAGGTGCTTTTGAGATAGGGGCTGAACCTAGTAGTAGGTCTATGGAGAAGTCTATTTTCCTTCTAGGAGGTAATTCTGGTATCTCATCCACAAACATGTCTCTGAAATCACGTAGGACAACAAAGTCTTCTAACTTTGGATTAACTTCTTTTTCTAACAGATTCGTTACTTGGATGGCATAAAATTGACATCCCTTTCTAATACATTTCTTGAGTTGCATCACTGAAACTTGTCTGACTAATACAGGTTTTGGTATGCCTTGGGTTGTTCTAACAGTGCCAAAATCATCTTTATATCTAAGTATCTTTGTATAAAAATCTAGTACTGCTTTGTGTTGTTCCAACCAATCCATCCCGATAATCATATCGTAAGATCCTAGTGGTAGGATGTTCATATTGGTCCTTATATTTTGACCATCTAAGATGAACTCAAAATCAGAAATAAAGTCAACTACTTTCCTTTTAGTACTTGTTTCTAGTTGTAAAAGCCATGATTTTGCGTGCTTCAGTTTCTTAAGTTTATTTGACTCTACTACATCAGGAGTAATATAACTTAACGTAGCTCCAGGGTAATTAAAACAAAAATTTGAGTGTCATTGATTTTACCTTCGATTTCTACCACCGAGGACTGGTGGTCACCTTGTCGACCATCTATGGCTGCATTTATCTGATGTAGGATTCTGCCCACATCTCCCATTGTCGAGGCTTCCTACAAATTCTGAACAACAGTTCTGTTTGCTGAAATTAAACATGGATAGTTCCTCCTTAGATGAGGCTCTCCAAATTCCCAACACTTTAATGGCTTGCGGGAACTGTCCCCAAACTTCTTCATTCCCAGGTTTATCGATTTACCACTGCCTTGTGTATTTGGATGATTGGAGTGAAAATCCTTTCTCGAAATTTTTTTTGCTGTGTTTTGATAAGGAGTTGGTTGGTATCCCTTCTTCCGCTGGTTCATTCGATCTTGTTTCTTATCCCTCCAGGCTTTGGGAAACTCTACCCATTGTTTATACTGGTCATAGCACTTTCGTGCTTTCTTGAATACTTCACTCAAGGATTTTGGGTTGTCAAACTCAATTTTGTCCCTGTATGACTGTGGTAAACAACTTAAGAATTGCTGGATTTTTGCCTTATCCTCCCGAATGTACGGTACGAACCTTAATAGTTCCAAAAATTTATTTATAAGGTCCTCCATCGTCATCTATCCAGGTCATAACTTGTAAAATTATTTCATCTTCCTTTCATAATGTCTTTCAGAAAGGTATTGTTTCTTGAAATAATTCTTAAAGTCAGACCATTCCAATTGTTTCTCCTTTAGGCCCTTGGCCAATTTCAGGTCTTGCCACCAAATGTTGGCCTTCCCTCTTAGATTGTAGATGGCCATTCTAACCTTCATATCGTTGGAATAGTTGTAGATCTGGAAGTATTTTTTTATGTCCAACAACCATGTCTCAACTTCTTGTTCTGTTCTAGACTCTCCATCAAAGGTGGCTGGTTTAATCTTTTTAAATTCTCCTTCAAGGTGGTCTACTTGTTTTATTTTTCTGCCCGTTTTATTTCTGTCTTCGGCTGAAGTTGTTCCTTTGGACGAACTATCTCCTTTTTCTATTTCCAGTCTCGAGTTCTTGGAATCTCTCTTGTTGACGTTTTTGTCGTTATTATCGTCCCTTGGGGTTTTCTTGGTCACTATACTACGCATCAGAACTTCGTGTATTTCTTGTTGTTCCTACTGACATGTAGAGTCCTAAATCAATTAAATCCAAATGTTTTCATACAATTAAACATATAATTCCTTTCTCATTGCATACGTAATTCATTGACCATCATATAAGCATAAATATTCAGCAGAAATTAAAATTTATCCATAGTATAAGAATTACTTCACAGAATAAAATAAATTACCTCTTCTTGATGTTAACCCTGATCTATGTTGGTCCAATGCTAAAGTTCAAACTGTGCCAAAGACTGCCCAAAACTGAGTTTTCCTCCTTGCCATCTAGGAGCATCTTGTCCAACTCCCTAGCTCCAGGATACCGTAAGGATATCCTGGCCCCCATGCCCAAAACCCCTAGCAAACTGGTGCCCCCTGCTTCTGATTCCCCAAAAACCACCAAAATCAAACTCCTCCCACTAGAAAAATATCCCACAGCCCAAAATCATAGACCCCCCTATGCCCCAGAATTCTTCCCCCAAAATAATGAATCTCCCCCATAAGACTCCTCCGCATCATATCCCTCTTCACTGACTCTTCTCCCCCTTCATTAATTTTCTTATCTCCCCCTTTATTATGTTATCCCCTTCATTAATATCTTATCCCTATATTTAATGTTTCTTCCCCTCCCCCGTATACGTAAGCCTTTAATAAATTAAATTATTAACCCCTTTAATTCTTTACTCAAATAATTAATGAGTCAATTAATAATTAATTAATCATTGACAGATATGAACAAATAATTAATAATAATTAATTAGTTAATATTATTAAGAAATAATCATTGTTTAACTAACATATTAGGACAGTCAAATTATCAAATTAATTATAATTAATAATCCCTATACATCTATTTGAGCAGGGTCGTTACATACACCCACCCTTCAGGAAACTTTGTCCCAAAGTTAAGGTATTTCATGGTACAAAGGAAAAGAAACATGGTTCACACATTCATAACAATTAACTGACATTATTAGTAAGTAAGTCAAGAAAACTCATACATACTAGTGTACATGTACAAGAAATGCATGTGTAGCTAGTACATACAAGCCTCGTGCATGTACTAATAATCAATAACTATCACCCTTTAGTAATTTATGTATGCATCCAATCCAATCAACAAGACTAGTCTTTTATAACAGACAATAAACCAATCAAATGTTTGAGAAATCCTTTAATTACAATTATTCGGTTCAACAATTTTATTTAGACAACTGTGGTTTAGTTATGTAATTATGAATATTCATGTATACACACTCTCTTTTTAGAAGGGAAAACATTTAAATTTCACCATCAGACAAATCTCCATACTTTCACAACTATTTCTACTGATCCTTCCTCCCTAAACTACTTCCATCTCCATTCCTATCCTTCCTCTGCTGGACTATCTTGGAGCGTCAACTATATTGACCTAACTCCAAATAGAACCCGTTAGCGGAAGTGTCACTATCTCAACCAAGCTTCCCCAGCAGACAATTGACAGTCATCATCACACATCTTGGGGAGCGTGAACTAACACCGTCCTCCCATGACTTCAGGTTTTGGAGGATACACTGTGGGAAATGCCTCCACCCCTCCTAATCATAACTAGGGTCCACACCCTACAATGGAATATATAGTGGCACTGTGTTGCTGGGATTTTTGTCATCATTTATTTGGTTTTGGGCAATCTCATCACCTGAAATTCTGCACTGGTCCACATATCATAGCAATGCATCCAAACCAATATAATTTCACATACAAATATTCGTACCATAATGCTTCTCGGCTAGTAGTCATGATATCCACTTTCATCATCATTACTCCCTGGCTATTTCATAGCCCATAACCTGTAGATTAGTCTATAATGCAAACTCATACATTTCTACACATTATCATCATGTAATTGCATGTAATCATCATTTCAATTCGGTATCCGTGTACCAACAACTTAACATCAAAGTTTTCAAGTTAGAAATAGATCTCATAATATCCCATAATTCAATTTCAACACCCATTCATAAGATTATCATTTACCAAAATAGATTGCATCATATCCAAAATCATTCTAATAGCATTTAAACATTCATAAAATTCACATTCTCACAATATGTCATATCATATACATCATCATCAATAACATTTAAACATTCATAAAATTTACATTCACATAGTAGATCGCATTACATACATCATCATCAATAACATTTAAACATTCATAAAAGTTCATACATTTTAAAGTTTAAGTGTATCATTTAATAGTTCCACTGTGAATAGAAAATAAAATAAGTAGGCCTCAAGTAATCCGAGCTGTCTAAGTCAAAAGGTGGTGTTACATACACCCAACCTTTGAGAAACATATTCTCGAGGTGGTAAAAAAAGTGAGGGATAGTCTCGTCATAGTGTCTCGGCGTCTTCCCAAGTAGCAGATCCTGGACTATACTTGTCCCACTGGACCTTAACTTGGTCTACCAGATGGTTCCTGAGCTGTCAGACTCTAAGGTCCAATATGCGTAATGGTTCTACCATGAGAGTTCCCACGTCCGATACCTGCAATTCCTTCCAATTTAGTTTATGTGATTCATTAGCAACATAATGACGTAAAACAAATACATGAAATACATTATGAGTTTTATGCAAGTGGGGTGGCAGTACGAGACGATAGACAACAGGTCCAATTTTCTCTTAGATTCTAAACGGTCCTATAAATTGAGGTGACAACTTTGTCCCCTTCCCAAACCATATGGTACTCTTATTAGGCCTGATACGAATGAAAACCTGGTCTCCCACTTCATAACTTTGGTCAATCCTGTGTGCATCCGCATAACTTTTCTACCTATCCTGTGCTTCCTTTAGTCTCTACCTAATCTGAATCACCTGTTCCTCCATCTCTTGAATCAATTCTAGCCCAATTGTTACTCAATATTCTAGTCTATCCCAACTCAAAAACGTTCTGCATGGCCTTCCATACAAAGCTTTGTAGGGTGGAATTCCGATGGAGCTATGAAAACTATTATTGTAGGCAAATTCTACCAAAGGTAGGTACTTCTCCCACTGGGTTTGATTATCCATGAAATACACCCTGAGCATGTCTTCCATGACTTGATTTACTCTCTCAGTTTTCCCATCTGTTTTAGGATGATAAGTTGTGCTTAAGTTCAACTAAGTCCCCAATGCTGACTGCAAACTTGTCCAAAACCTAGAAGTGAATCTGGAGTCCCTATCAGAAATGATATTCTTAGGTATCTCGTGCAAATAGATAACCTTGCTTACAAACACACGTGCCACATCAGTGACATCGTAAGTGTCTCTGACCAGAATAAAATGAGCACTCTTAGTTAACTTATCAACTATCACAAGAATGGAATTGTGACTATTATATGTGAGTGGAAACCCCACCGCAAAATCCATAGAAATGACTTCCCACTTGGACATAGGAACATCATGTGATTGTAGGAGGCTTTCCGAGTGATGGTGGTTGACTTTCACTTGTTGATGCTCTAGGCACTTGACGATGAAATGGACTACATCGTGCTTCATGCCTACCCATAAGAAGAACTTCCTCATGTCTACGTACATATTCTTCACACCTATATGTGCACAATAAAGTTCTCTATGGGCTTCCTTCAGTATGATGCTTCGAATATCCCCATTTTCAGGGATGTACATCCTTCATTGATATCTCAATAGTCTGTCTGCTTCCAGACTATATCCTTCATATTTTGGATCTAACTGCCTCCCTCTCTGGAGGTTTGAAGTAACCTTTAAATACCAATTGTCTCCTTGGAGTTGTGTCAACACATGCTCCCTCAGTTTGACCTTGAGGGTACTAAGGAGAAGATACGTGGTCTCCTACTCAAGGCATCTACGACCACATTTTCCTTTCCCTTGATGTATGAAATAACAAAATCGCACTCACTCATAAACTCACTCCATCGCCTTGGCCTGGCATTCAGATCCCTTTGAGTGAAGAGATGTTTTAAACTTTGATGGTCCATTTTGAGCTCAAAGTTTCTTCCTACCAGATAGTGCGTCCAAAGTTTCATAGCTAGCATTACAACTGCCAACTCTAAATCATGAGTCACGTATAACTCTTCGCATTTATTTAACTTCTTGGATGCATAAGCTATCACTCCTCCATCCTGCATTAGCATGGCCCCCAACCCTTGCTTCGAGGCATCCATGCATACTATGAAGTCCTTTTCCATATCCGACACTCATAGAATTGGTGCACTAGTTAGTAACCTCTTAAGCTCAATGAATGCACTATCACATTCTTCTGTCCATTCATACCTGACCCCCTTGCGCTACAAAGTGGTGATGGGTTTCACTATTTTGGAGAATCCCTCCAAAAATCTCCGATAATAACCTGCTAGATCGATGAAGCTTCTCACCTCATGGGCATTTTTCAGCAGTGGCCACTCCATAATGGCCTATACCTTTTCTCGGTCTACAGAGATTTCTTCACCGGAAATGATATGACCTAAATAGTGGATCTCTTTCTGAAAGAAGGAACGCTTCAACAACTTCCCATACAATTTTTTCTCTTTAAGGCAGGACTATACTACTCATAAGTGTTCCTCATGTTCTCTTTCATTCTTGGAATAGATGAGGATGTCATCTAGAATGACTTGTACATAACGGTCTAAGTACTTCTGGAATACGCCATTCATGAGGCTCATGAATACTGTTGGCGCATTGGTCAATCCAAAAGGTATGATGACAAACTCGTAATGTCCAAACCAAGTTCGAAAGGCAGTTTTTGGGATGTTGCCTTCCTTAATCCTTAACTGATGATACCCTGATCGCAAATCAATCTTTGAGAATATCGCTTCTCCTTTCATCTGATCAAAGAGGTCATATATTCGTGGCATCGAGTACTTATTTTTCACTGTAGCACGGTTCAGGTCCCTGTAGTCTATACACAGTTGTAAGGATCAATCTTTCTTCTTTACAAAAATTACTAGTGCACCCCAAGGTGAGACACTAGGCCTTATTAGCCCTAAGTCCAATAACTCTTTCAACTGCATTTGCAATTCAAAAAGTTCCGACACTGTCATTTGATACAGAGTTTTGGAAATTGGTTCTACATTAGGTTTTATCTCAATAGTAAAATCAAGCTACCTCTCAGGAGGTAACCCTGGTAACTCGTTCGAAAAAAAATCCTTAAATTATGAAAATACCAGGTACTGATCCAATGAGGATCTCTTCCTTTCGTTCACTGCTTCCACTACATATAGTCGACACCCTTGTCTCAAGCATCACTTAACCTTCATAGTTCAGATAAAGCATAATGACACTTTTCTCCATACACCCTGGATCTCTACTGGCCTTCCTTCATCATCTACATAGAGCACCCTTTTTGCGAAACAATCTACCAAAGCTCGGTGAGCTGCTAACCAATCCATTCCAATGATTAGGTCATACGCCCTAAGAGCAGTGATGTATACCTTCAACCTGGTAGTACACACTCCCAAGTCTACTATGCAATTATCAACACTAAGTCCTACCACTTGTTTTTCCCCCGAAGCCATCTCGACTTGTTTAAAGTCATCATGCTTGTAGGCTACCAACCCACTCTTTTCTAATGAAGATGGTGAAATGAAACTATTTGTAGCACCAGAATCAAATAAAATCTTAACGTTGATATGATTTAGTGTACCTGATGACTCCACCACTATGGATTGATGTTCAGCTTGGCGATTATTAACCGTTGTGTAAATATGGTGTCTGCTACTTGATCTTCCCATCGGTGCCTTTCCTTCTCTATGCATGAATCCTGATTGTAACTCTGGGTAGTCATGCTGGTAATGGGGTCCTCCGCACCCCCAACAGGTAACACGAGATTGAACCTGCGCACTGTTATGTGACTGTCTTTGAAATGAGTTCCTTCCCCTGGAACCCCTGCCCCTACCAGTTGTTCCCTGAGATGGTCGCAGAATTTTCTGCGTCATTGCGGTGAACAAGATGCTGCACTCAGTGCCATTGAAATCCCTGCGGCTACTGTCCTTGGCACGACTCTGTTACCATATGGAGGTGGCCTTGAGCCCCCTCCCCTGGGAAATGTCCTAGGGGCCTTCCCGACGAATCCAGGACGATGTGGAAAGGTCGACCTTATACCTCCATTCAAGTTCATGTGTTCCTCTGGGTAACGCGCATTTTCCATAGCTTCCACTATTGAAGATGGTTTCCACATCCGCACCATATCTCTGATCTTAGGGTTCATTCCATAGATGGAGCGCTCTCCCTGTCATTGGTCATTATCTATATACGAAACATATTTGACTAATTCCATACATCTCATCTCATATTCTTCTATATTTTTGTTTCCCTATACTAAGGCATGAAATTCCCCTACCTGTTGTTCCTCGTAGTATGCTGGCAAATATTTCCTTCAGAACCTCTCCTCGAAAAGTTCCCAAGATACTATGTCTGGGGTAAGATGCAGTTGTCTTTCTAGTTTTCCCCACGAGTTCAAGGCCATGTCTCTTAACTAAAAAATTGTGATGTTTTCCTTTGAGTTGGACGCATAGTCCCTTAAGGCAAAACACCTTGTCATGCCTTCCAACCATGCTTCCGCACATTCACTAGTGCGACCCCTGGAAAACTCTAGAGGTTTGATCTTCTACAATTCTCGAGTGATGTATCCAGGTGGATATCCTCCCCCTGAATCCCTTGACACTTTTGGATTACCCGTTCCAGACGGTGGGGGTTCCACTTTGGTCCCTATTGGTTGTCGCCCCTTTAAAGTCTCATTTATGGCCTCCAACGAGCGCAGTATGAGAGATAGTTCGGGCAATGGTGGTGTTGGTGGTGCCTGCGACGACACTCCTATGCCTCAACTCCCTCGATTCCTAACCATCCTATATTATTTAACCTGCATCAACCAAAGTTGTCAGGGTGAGTTCAAGGACATTTCAAATTGGTGCTACTTAAACTAGAAAACAGGGTTAGGCGTAAGTTTCTTTTACTTGTCTGTAAACAAACATTACTCTCTTTAGGGGATTGGCTAGGATAGGGTTAAAGCATCCAAGCTTGATTTCTTCCAAGAAAACTATTGACTCCCTTGCCCGGTAGCTATGCTAGCCTTGCGCCATACTTGCCAATTACTCTAGCTTACTTTCCTAGTGTGTAAGCCGCCTCCTTCCCACTTGTCCTAGTCTAAGTCCTTAAAAATTTTCACTTACAACTAATTATCCTTTGATGCTAGACTCGTGAGATTTCCTTGGTGCATTGTACATATGCATTGAATTGTATGTCTCGATAGCTGTAGGTGCGAGTCTTTAAGGATTGTAGAGTGGATTTCGGCATTGGAACTTCGCGCTTGTGTGTTGTGGTTATGTATTGCTCCCTAACATGTGGTCGTATGATGTAGTGAGCTTGAGGCTGTGCATTGAAGCTTGGTGCTTGGCTTGACTGGTGGAATGGAATGGAGGGACTTGGCGCTTGGTTCAGTGGTTGACGACACAGAACTCAATGTTTGGTTAACATGGATAATTGGAGACTATACTTCAGGATAGTACTCTGTCACCATTAATCTATTTAAGTATATGAATTTATTTGTAAAGACTCATGTATGGTGTGTTGGTGTTTGGTTGTTTCTTAAGGCTTGGGTGGTGGGTGGTCGTGGGTTCAAACCCCTTAATCAAGTGAAATAATTCAATTTGTTTTTTTCTACTCATTTAAAAAGACAAAATACCTAATTAAATTAGTTAAATTATCATGTGTAAAGACCTAATTAAATTAATTAAATTAGCATGTGTAAAGACCTAATTAAATTAAATTAATTAAAATTTAAAACTAATTTAAAACAATTTAACTTAAGAATTTAAAATTTAAATAAATAAGTATGAAACTTTATTTTAAAATAATTATAATTAAAATAAAATTAAAATAAAATTAAAACAATTAAAATTTAAAAAAAAACAGATAATTACTCATGAAATACTATATATATAAGAAATCGGCATAGTGGGTCCTCACATGAGGCCCACATGCCCCCTCCCCTAGGCGTTCATCCGTTAACCCTAATCTCTTTCTTATTATCTCTTCAAACCCTACTCTTCTCCTCTGTTCATTTTGTTTTTGTTTTGAAGCATTCAGGGTGAAGGATGAGGTCGTCCATAGCCATCTCCCTACTAGGTCAACCCTGGTAACTCATGTTCCAGGAATGGAGGGCATGTCTAGAATAGTGGCACGTTCCCTAGTTCCTTGGCAGCTTATCTTGGCACTCGGTGGATGGTTTTGGCGTTGAGCTAGTATTATGTGTGTTGTTTGGTGTTGTGTGGATGTCTGTGAGGTATAGAGCACACAAACTCCCTTATGGGCTTGGCGCTTGAGTTCTTGTCCTTTGACTTGCGTGTTGTAATGTGAGGCTCACCTGCAATGGTTAAATTTTTTTTTTCTGTTCATTTTTATTTTTATTTTTGTGTTATTATATTTTATTTTTGGTATTTACAGCCTACAAGCTACCCTTCGGCCGTGGCGTTTGATCTTGGTTTAGAAAACTATGCATACCATAATCTGTCTATCCGACGTCTTGTGAATGGGTACTGCCTTATGACTTTGCCCTGGGTGATTCTGTTGTATGTTTGGACAATGTGTGGAAGGCACAATAAGTGCACAAAGAACTCTTGCTTTAGCGCCAGGCTTTGTGTAGTGTATTGTAATAGTTGGATGATGATGTCTTGTGGACTTTGGTATATGTGCTTGGATTTTTCTTGGATCGGGGCATTGGGATCTGGTGCTTGGTTCCAGTTGTAGCAGAGCCCATTCTAGAGACCTAATTTAATTAAATCTAGAAATTCAAATCAAATCTGTAAATTGGCAGATAGCCTTGGTATCTATTCCAGATAAGGTGGACTTCAGAGATAGTTGTAAGCCTAGAGGCATTCATCAACGACACTGTAGATTGCTCGTTAGCAGACCTCCGTTGACACCCTCAAATCAAAATAAAAAATTTACCAGTGAGGAGGATCAACAAAGGGGGAGTAGGTCTACAAAAGAAAAATCAGTACCTCTCTGACCCCAGACTGTAAAGGGCTCCATAAAAAGAGATCTTTGTCTCTCAAGCAATGAATGACCAGGACCGCAGAATGAGTTGACCAGTACAAATGCCTGAAGCTCAGAGCAGACCAAGATTCATGTGAGGCTGGAGAAGGATTTGGGGGAGTTTAAAACATTCTGAAAAGGCATGTAGAGTATTGCTATGAAAATAATAGAGCCCGTCATAGCTTGAAGAGCAACTTCGAGACCAGCTGAGTAGCATCTCGAATAGAGTGATTTGGAGTCCGAAAGAATGGGATTCCATCATAGAAGGGAACAACGCAGAAGAGGATAAGTCTCTAATTCTAATCCAAACCCTCCACCACCACCTCCCTCTCTTTCCTGTGCTAAACTGGGGCTTCGCCTGGTGGCACCGCTGGCTTCGATGTGCGCTTCAAGGAGGACGTGGTCTAGTAAGGTAAATAAAATTATTTAATTCCAAAATAGTTTATTTATAGAAACCTAATTTATTTAATTCCAAAATTTCGTGCTTGGTCTCTGATGGTATAGTGCACTGGGGACATGATGAATAACTCGAGGCTATGCAAGGAGATTGGTGCTAGATGCACTAGGCTCTTAGACTTGGGTCATATGTTTGGTAATGTGTGACTTGCTTGCGCGTTGGGTTGTATATTGTTTCTCGACTTGAGGCTATATGGTGTTGCACGATGAGATATGAGGAATGGTGTCGGGCCTTTGTAAGGACCAACGCTCTCATGGGATCATCTTTCATGGCTTAGCACACATATAGTCCACCTATGGACTCTTGCTGACTCGTCTCTCGGCACCTAGTGTGGGCATTGTTGATTGTTTATTGGATAATTGAGGCTTAGGGATTGATGCTCTGTGTAGTGTCCACCATGAATTTTCAGCTATTATAAGCGCTTTCAATGAAAACTCAGCAGACAATAGGTACCTGCCAGTAGGACAGAGCTGTTTTCTAGTCAAACGCATCGCCTCGACTGCCTCCATTATGCTCTCCAAGAGGGGAAGCATAAAGGACGTTGATGGTTAATGGGTTTACCAGGCGAGAGGCCATGGCTCCGATGGCCCAAATGAATCCTCTTACCTAAACTATGTTACATTTATCTTTATCCATGAAACCCAAAGCTTGTACTTGTTAAACCCTTTGTATATCACATTATCACATTCTTGTGTTGCCTGCTTACTATAATAGTATAATGATATTTTCTCATTACTATCATTTTAATGTTTTCATTATTATATTTCTGTGATCTTGTATTGAGAAGGAGAAT
>WSFP011339637.1:0-37462 GCA_009831015.1 Picea engelmannii | reverse complement strand
TTTTAATCATTGTTATTTATGTTGATGATTTAATACTGACTGGTGATGAGCAGCTGATACACTCATGCAAGGAGGACCTTGCAAAGGAGTTCGAGATGAAGGATATGGGCCTTCATCATTATTTCCTTGGATTGCAATATGGCAGCAAGATGGTGAACTTTTTGTGTCTCAAGGAAAGTATGCAAGGGAGATACTGGGTAAGTTTAGTGATGCAGACCTGCAGCCCTTGGGCTGAGATCCTCTCACAGGATCATTTCAAATCTTCCCTGAGCTGAAGCGGCTCTTTTGGAACCCTATCAGAACCTCAACATTCGATCCACATGTCATTCAACTTCCCCATGGCCTCCAACACGACCTCGACATTTTTCTAAAAAAGGGATTTCAGATTTTGAGACTCCGCGAGTCCTACTGTTGAGAGTCTTTGCCCCCCCGATCCTCCGAAACCTAATATGCCAAAATGCCAAATATCAAAATAGGCTTTAGCGACAATTAGTCCTGGCCCACATCTCATCCATGTGACCGCTTCCTTCATGATCGCAGTCTAACTTTGAAGGTATGTCATGTTTCACGACTTCAGGACTTTCGATGTCAAGTTCCCGGCTCCTGCTCCTCAGAACAGCCGAAAAGTCGATCTCCGAAATGTCAAAATCCTTGGCTACTTTCTCCTCCAAAGGATGTGTATCATTTCATGACTTCAGGACTTCCAATGTGAAGTGTTCCGACTTTACGTCTGGGGGATCCCCGGAATGTCGAATCCTGATATCTCGATACCAGGTGTGACCACAGCCGCACTCCTATCTATGTCACATTTTGTGAATTTGGGGTTTTCATCCCCAAGAGCTCGGATTCCTTGTCTCTAGGACTTCTGAAATCCCAATCCTTGGTATGTCGAAATGTCGGCTTCCTATCGCGTCCCTTCAACACTTCAGGATTTCATGCTTCAAGACTTCGCGATCTTCATTGCAACCCTTTGCTCTACTCTCGTCTATGGGATCCCTGGCATGTTGAAACTCAGTATAACCATTTTGAGGATTTTCCCGATGCCTTGATCACCGCCACGTGTCCTCCTATTGGACGGTCCTGATATTCTAGGTGTTTCGGGACTTGCAACCCCAATGGCACTGATCCCTGGTATTTTGAACTCTTGGTAGTTCCCTAATCACTGCAACGTGTCCTCCACAGATGGACGGCCCTGATCACTTCGAGACTTCGCAAGTTGCGAAGTCAAAGACTCCTCTGCTCCGCTCTTTCATGCCCGAATCCCCGAAATATGAGGATCTTGTGACACATGTCCTCCGTAGATGGATGGCTCTGATGTCTTTGAGACTTCGTGAGTCAGGACTTCCTCTTTCCCAAACTCCTACCTCTCTATCTCCCAATATCTGAAACCCCAATGGGTCCTCAGATTACCTGCACGCATCCTCCGAGTGATGGATGGTCTTGATTCCTTCGGGACTTCGTGGATCGGGAGATCACGATGCAGCGATTCCACGACCCCTTGATGCTCTGATCCCCGAACTCCAAAATCCCGATGTGTTCGTTGTTTTGTAACTTTGATGAGCCTCTGCTCAGCTCATATGCAAGATTAACTTGTGTGCACCTTCTCCCAGATCTGATGGCTATCGTCTATCTAGGCTAGATCTGATGGCCGAGATATATTCTCTTCCATTACACTCTTCTGCTACTCCTGGACATGAAACTTCAACGGTCTTGATCTCATCCTCTGCTCGATCTGACGGTATTTGTAGCTCCTCGTTGAGCTTACGCTCCTTCTTCTTGAACCTGGAAGATTTTCCAATTATCAAAGGCCTCGACCTTTGTCCCCTGCTTCAAAGCCTATATCCTAGGCTCCCACCTGTATTCTAAGGCACCGTCCCTCCTGAGATTTTTCCTCCTTGGACATTTCTCTGTTCCAAAACTCAAATGAGTTCTCCCTGTGCACTCTAGCACCTACTCAATGCCGTCCTGGCAGAGCTTCTTCAGAATCCCTTAGTAATTATGTCAGTCTTGTGCCCTCTTGCACCAACTTAATGCCCACCTGACAGAGTTTCCATAATCCTCAGTGATTTTGTCTTCTTAATGAACTCGAAATAGAGTTCTCCTAATGCATCATGTGCATTCGCTCGATGCCCTCTTGGCAGAGCCTTACAGAATTCTCAGAAATTTTGTCTTCTTTGTGCCTTCTATGCACCTGCTCAATGCCCTCCTGGCAGAGCTTCTACAGAATCCCTCAATGATTCTAGTCTATCCTGTGCTCTCTTCTACACAATATTACCTCCAAGGTATTCAACAACCTTGAGGATTCTCCTTGAGTCAGTAACTTCAGCTGGTGCGCCCTCGTAGAATGTCCTTGCCCAAATTCCACAGAATTCAGGAGTGCATTTATGCACTACCTTTCAGAACCCACAACGTTCTGTCACACCCTCTTGGCATGAAGCCTCAAAGAACCCCAAACCTGAAATCAAAGAACCCACAAATAGAAGAACCTATCTGTCCCTGCAAGTGCACATCTACAGCATATAAAGAACACACAAAGACATTCATAAACACATAAAGACACATAGAAACTCATGCAGGAAATCTGCTCTTTATATTAATATGAAATGCCTCCTTTACAAGGTGTTCTTGAGCTCAGACTTTGACAAAGTCTCAGCTCCTTCTCTCCTCCACTCTAACTCTCACAAAGCTCTCCTATCTCTTGACTCTACTAACTCTCTAGACTCTACCAACCAACTCAAAATAATATCTAATATCTTTTTACAAAGAGGGGCTCCTCGAGCTCTTCCCTCCATCCTTACCAACTCTCATTAATTACAATGAATTACATTGAATGGGCCATCTAATCCGAATCAGAGTTAGATCCCCATGCTATCAGCCATTAAAGGCATCACTAACTACAGCCTACTTAAAGGTACGAATTTGGCTCTACCATCCTTACAAAAATTTAATACAACTTCCAAATTCAAAATTTGAAACGAGAGGGTTGTGCCTCTCCATCTTCATTAAATGCACATTGTGCTAGCTGGCTGGCTTGGGAGATATGCTCCTACATCATACTCTTGTGCTACAAAAAATTCATGATTCTTGCTCATGAGCTCTCCATCGCCACTGTTGAAATCCTCCTGGATCCCAAACAGTCCTCTAGAGTTGTTCATCTGCTCCACTGCTCTGTTGTTGTTGTTGCTTCCACTGCTCTACTGCTACTACTGTCTCCCTTCTGATCAACTTCCCTTCACTGGCAGCTTCTACTGATCTGACCATCAGCTTTTGGATTTTCTCAATCTCCTCATCCAGCTGCTTCAGTGGTTGGATCTGTTTAGGCAGTCTCCTCTACTGCAATTCTTCCTCATCAGTGGGTAGATTTACCAAATCTCCCATGCCATCTTCTTCATCCTCTGTGGCATTAAGTGTCCATTCTATTGCAAACCTCAGCTTCGCAGTCCTATCATTGAGTTGTTGCTCAGCTTTTCTCTGTGACAACTCTGCTACTGCCATATCTCTTTGTGTTGGCTCAAGTCCAACCTCTCCCAGCTGCTCCTTGGGCTAGTATTCTCCTCGTGCATATTCTTCCAACTTCATATGTTGGATGTGCATTCTCTTCACTATCACCCTTCTCTCCAGGTCTTTAATCTTCTCACACAGATCAGCAAAGCTCATGATGTCTACCTCGTCTTATTTTTCTGCTACAAGCTCCAATGATGCAGTCTTCTCAGCTTCCTGGCTGAAAATGTTGAGCCATTCCTCAGAATCCTCATCTTCCTCTACTTGGGTAGCCTCTGATGTCTGCTCCATTTATCCGACAGTCACAGCTGGATGTCTTTCCCCCGTTGTTGCATCTACAACACAGACTCTTTCCTCGACTGGTCTTGATGGCAGGAATATATGAATTCCTCCAATGATCAGAATGTCCTTCTGATCCTTCTCCTCTGTTAGTTGTCCTTGTTGATATGATCTCAGCTCTGACCTCATATTCTCTCCCTTTCCCTCCTGGAAATATGGGATTTCTTTGCTGCCCCCTTAGCAGTCTATGAGAGCCTTGGATCTCATCTTATTTCCCTCTTGGCAACATGAAATTTCCATGTTGTCCTCTTGACAGTCTATGAGATCCCGCAGTGATCTCATCTCATTGCCCTCCTGGAAATTGGAAATTTATGTTCTTCCCTCTTGGCATTCTCTGCACACATGGAAGTCTCTGATATAATCCAGTGATCTCAGTTCACATACCTGAACCATCTCCTCCTCATCATTCCTGAGGATTTCAGCCTGCCTCGGCCATCCTCTTATCAACCTCTGTTGTCTTTTGGCCACCAATCTCCTGACTGGCCATTTTACCTTCGTCCTGATGGGCCATTCATACACCCAATGTGATCTTGCATCCTGCTACATCTACAGTGCAAGTTCCTCCATCCTTTCTCTGATCTCGGTGAGCTCTTTATCCATCTCAGCTTTGCTTGGCTACTGATGGATCTTCTTTCCATCGCATCTATGGCCTTTAGTATCCATTTTATACCTTCTACCTGCCCTCCTGGCAAGTTTGCTACTGTCACTCTGCAACCCTGAGTGCTTCCAACATCCCCTACAATCCTCCCGACTGTCTTCTTGACTGTTGCGTACCTGCGAGCAATCACCACAGAGTCTCAATACTTTGCCTTCCTCTGATACCAAACTGATGTGTATCAGAGTACTCTTTCTCCTCTCACTTCCTCTGCCTACAATATACAAATAGAGTCAAGCTCTAATACCACTTGGTGATGAAGACTTGCAGCCCTCGGGTCGAGATCCACTCACAGGATCATTTCAAGTATTCCCTAAGCTGAAGCAGCTCTTTCAGATCCCTATCAGAACCTCAACATTCGATCCACAGGTCCTTCAAATTCCTCACAGCCTCCAACATGACCTCGACCTTTTCCCGAAAAAGGGATTTTTGATTTCGGGACTCTGCGAGTCTTGTTGTCGAGAGTCTTTTCCCCCTCGATCCTCCGAAACCCAATATGTCGAAATGTCGAATGTCAAAATAGGATTTAACAACAATTAGTCCTGGCCCACATCTCATCCATGTGACCGCTTCCTTCATGACCACAGCCTAACTCCGAAGGTATGTCACGTTTCACGACTTCAGGACTTTCGATGTCAAGTGCCCAACTCCTGCTCCTTAGAACAGCCAAAAAGTCGATCCCCAAAATGCCAAAATCCTTGGCTACTTTCTCCTCCAAAGGATGCATCGCATTTCGTGACTTTAAGACTTTCGATGTGAAGTGTTCAGAATTTACGTCTGTGGGATCCCCGAAATGTCAAATCTCGATATCTCGATACCAGGTGTGACCGCAGCCCCACTCCTCTCTATGTCGTGTTTCGTGACTTTGGGGTTTTCATCCCCAAGATCTAGGATTCCTTGTCTCTAGGACTTCCAAAATCCCAATCCCCGGTATGTTGAAATGTCAGCTTCCTATCGCATCCCTTCAACGCTTTGGGGTTTCGCGCTTTAGGACTTCGTGATCTCTGTTGCAACCCTTTTCTCTACTCTCATCTACGGGATCCCCGGTATGCTGAAACCTAGTATAACCCTTTCTGGGATTTTCTCGATGCCTCGATCACCACCATGTGTCCTCCTTTTGGATGGTCTCAATACTCTCATTGTTTTGAGACTTGCGACCCCAATGACATTGATCCCTGGTCCTTCGAACTCCCGATAACCGAAATCCCAGTAGTTCCCCGATCACTCCCATGTATCCTCCACAAATGGACGACCCTGATCACTTCGGGACTTTGCAAGTTGCGAAGTTGAAGACTCCTCTGTTCCACTCTTCGATGCCTGAATCCCCAAAATACAAGGATCTTATGACACGTGTCCTCTACAGATGGACAACTCTGATGTCTTCGGGAATACATGAGTCGGGACTTCCTCTTTCCCAAACTTCTACCTCTCTGTCTCCCGATATCCAAAACCCCAATGGGTCCTCTGATTATCGCCACATGTCCTCTGAGTGATGGACAGTCTCGATTCCTTCGGGACTTCACAGATCGGGAGATCATGATGCAGCGATTCCACGACCCCTTGATGCTCTGATCCTCGAACTCTGAAATCTCTATGTGTTCGTTGTTTTGGTACTTTTATGAGCCTCTGCTCAGCTCATATGCGATATTAACTCATGTGCACCTTCACATAGATTCGATGGCTATCGGCTATCTGGGCTAGATCTGATGGCCCAGATCTATTCTCTTCCGCTGCACTCTTCTGTTACTTCTGGACATGAAACTTCAACGGTCCTAATCTCATCCTCTGCTCGATCCAATGGAAGTTGTAGCTCCTCGTTGAGCTTACACTCCTTCTTCCTGAACCTAGAAGATTTTCCAATTATCAAAGGCCTCGGCCTTTGCCCCCTGCTTCGAAGCCTATATCCTTAGCTACCGCATGTATTCTAAGGTGTTGTCCCTCCTAATATTTGTCCTCCTTGGATGTTTCTCTGTTCCAGAACTCAAAGGAGTTCTCCTTGTGCACTCTAGCACCTACTCAATGCCCTCATGGCAGAGCTTCTTCAGAATCCCTCAGTAATTCTGTCAGTCTTGTGCCCTCCTGCACCAACTCAATGCCCACCTGATAGAGTTTCCATAATCCTCAGTGATTCTATCTTCTTAATGAAATCAAAATAGAGTTCTTCTCCTAATGCATCCTGTGCATTCGCTTGATTCCCTCTTGGAAGAGCCTTATAGATTTCTCAGAAATTTTGTCTTCTATGTGTCTTCTATGCACCTGCTCAATGCCCTCCTGGAAGAGCTTCTACAGAATCCCTCAATGATTTTGGTCTGTCCTATGCTCTCTTCTACACAGTCTTACCTCCAAGGTATTCAACAACCTTGAGGATTCTCCTTGAGTCAATGACTTCAACTGGTGCGTCCTCTTGGCACGTCCTTACCCAAATTTCACAGAATTCAGGAGTGCATCTATGCACTAGCTTTCAGAACCTGCAGCGTTCTGTCACACCCTCTTTGCATGAAGCCTCAAAGAACCCCAAACCTAAAATCAAAGAACCCACAGATAGAAGAACCTATCTTTCCCTGCAGATGCACATCTACAGCATATAAAGAACACACAAAGACATTCATAAACACATAAAGACACATAGAAACTCATGCAGGAAATCTACTATTTATATTAATATGAAATGCCTCTTTTACAAGGTGTTCTTGAGCTCAGACTTTGACAAAGTCTCAAATCCTTCTCTCCTCCACTCTAACTATCGCATAGCTCTCCTATCTCTTGACTCTACTAACTCTCCAAACTCTACCAACCAACTCAAAATAAGATCTAAGATCTTTTTACAAAGAGGGGCTCCTCGAGCTCTTCCCTCCATCCTCACCAACTCTCATTAATTACAATGAATTACATTGAATGGGCCATCTAATCCGAATCGGAGTTAGATCCCCATGCTATCGGCCATTAAAGGTGTCACTAACTACAACCTGCTTAAAGGCATGGATTTGGCTCTACCAACCTTACAAACATTTAATACAACTTCCAAATTCAAAATTTGAAATGAGAGGGTTGCGCCTCTCCTTCTTCATTGAATGCACGTTGTGCTGGCTGGATGGCTTGGGAGCGATGCTCCTGCATCAAAGTTTCACATGGAGAGATGCAAACCCATGGATACTCCTCTTCCATGAAACTGGAGGAAAGAGGATGCTACTTCTGGAGAGGTAGTGGATGCTACTGTCTATCAACAATTAGTGGGTTCTCTAATGTATCTAATGAACACGAGACTGGACATTTGCTATGCGGTTAACCAGCTGAGTCAAGCGATGGCTAATCCTACCAAGCTCTTTTGGAATGTGGGTAAGCATGTCCTAAGATACTTGAGGGGAACATATAAGTATGTCTTATGGTACAGACAGACAGATGAGGTGAAGTTGCATGGCTTCACGAATGCAGATTAGGTGGGCAGCCCAACAGACAGAAAGAGCACATCATGGCGGATATTTACTATCAGATCTACAGTTGTTTCTTGGTACAACAGGAAACAGAGATCCGTGGCACTCAGTTCAATGGAAGCGGAATACATGGTAGTGAGTCAAGCTTCATGTGAGGCTATCTAGATGAGAAAGATCTTGGTTGGTTTGTTTGGTTCTCATTTAGATCCGACAGTGATTCATTGTGATAATAAGAGTTGCATTAAACTCTCGATTAATCATGTGTTTCATGATATATCTAAGAATATAGATATACGGTGTCATCATATCAGGTATTGTGTGCAGTGGAAGATCATGTTTCTTCAGTACATTCCTACGGAAGATCAGGATGTAGACATTCTAACGAAGGCACTCACCAGGAGAAAATTTGAATACCATAAAGACAAGATCGGGGTGAAAGATAATCCCTTTCTTGTTGAGAGGGAGTGTTGAGATTTAACAAGAAGATCCTAGTGAAAATTATGCACCTACACTAGGATGGAGCCTCAGGCTATTTTTAGGTGGAAGTCTACTTTTAGATGATGAGCAAATTTTGTTTATAGATGATGTCTATTTATAGATGGTGAGTGAATTCTATTTATAGATGTATGTCGACTATTATTATCCCTTAATAATAGTTGGACAATAAATATTAATATATTCTCAATAAGGACTTGGAAATAGTTAACTGAAGTGGAAAATCAGTTAGCTATAGGAAATTCAAGTTCAAAGGTTGACTGGTGGGACATGCAAGTCGAATTAGTTGTAACTGAATGATTCGAAGTTGTAACAGAGTTGAATGTGTAGTTATGTGAGTTGTGAAGTAGTTTAACTCAGTTAATTGAGTTAAGCTCAGTTGTACTAGTTGTAACTGAACTTACACTAGTGAGAGATCAATGAATTAATTACTAATTAATTCACAATCAGTGATCTCACATGCAACTGAAGATTTACCACTGTTAACTACATGCATGTCAGATCCAGTGGAGACCCAGTTGAGATAACAGGTGAAAGGGATAGTTTGAATATCAATTGTGACATTAGTGAGTTCACTCATGAAACCACACACACATTGAATGTTCCCATGAGGAATGTGCAGCCTAAGCAAGAGGGAGTAATTCATTGTAGGGATTTCCATTAGCAAGGATTGCGTAGAGGAGGCAGGCTATTTGGAAGCAGTAAATTGGCACATGAATTTGTCAATTTTTGTATGATAGTGTGAGATGATTGTATATTGTACTGAGAGATATTGGATTAGAGTTTTGTATGAGATTTTTTCATGATCCATGATATATACATAATATATGATAGTGGGGTTTTTAGCTTTATGCTTTCCCGATAAAAAGCATATGTGTTATGTGTGATTGATCTTTCTTCTTGATATTGCAATTGGCAATCATGTTTTAAATTGAGCAAGAATATTTGTAGAAGCGATTATGTATTTAACAGTGGCATATAATTGTTAGATCAAGAGAATCCAGGCAATACATAATTTGTATTAAAATTTTTACATTTCCCAATAATTCCCATTTCTATCTAGGTAGATCAAGGAAGAATAGATAATGTCGGATAGTAGATAGGATAGGTATTCAAATGTAAAATTAGTGGAGGCCCCATTCTTTTTTGTCATGTGAGGGCCAAAATAAATGGTGGACTTGTTATGGCTACAACACATCTATAAATAGAGAGGCATTTCCTCTCATTTGGACACAAGACTTGAGGGAGAAATCCCTTAGGACGTCTAAAATTTGTTGAAATTTGTTGGAGTATCCTTTGTCTTGGATTTGTGTTATGGATGGAATATTAACGAAGTTTTATTGAGGATATCACTTTTGGATGTATCTTCTTATTTTGGTGGATGATTCATGTTCTAGGGTTTTCTTCATGCATAATGACTTGGCTAGTAAGGGTTCCTTCCAATTGTTTATGTTATGTTCATGGTATCTAAGTGGATGCTATATCAAAGTGGTGATAAGTGCATGTTATCTTGTTTCCTTGGATAATTTTTGCTAGGAACCCTAAGGAAGGATTAAGATTGTTTATCCCCTTCCCTTGTCTAGTCCATCTCAATTTTGTTGAAGCATAAGAGGTCAAGTTAGGAATTATGATTTTATATCCCCCTAACCTTTTCCTTGAGGTTGAAATATAGGGTTTATGAGTGGATAAACTCTAGGGTTTAACCTAGTTCCACTTAATATTTTTCTAGATGCTAAACAAGGAGGACATAACTTAGGTTTTATGAGTGGATAAACTCTAAGGTTTGTTTTCCTAGAAGGTTAAGTCTAGGCATATGATTGGATAATCCTAGGATTCAAATATTCAAGTCTTCTAATTATTTTAGCCGCATTTCAAGTTGTTGCATTGAATCCATATGCTTGATGAAAATAAATTGATCTCCATACCTCCAACCACATGTATTATACCCCAAAGATTGCCAAAACCATTTTTCTTGGACTCACTCTTCACATTACCTTAAGCTTCATTGCCCTAAGTTCTAGCAATGTTGATCCAGGGAAACCTACTTGAGCCAGGGAAGAGTTGGCTTGCAGTGAAACAGGGTTGGTGAGGTGACAGTGGTCTACCTCTTGGTTACACCATATTTCACTTGAGCTTTCGTACTTTATCTCTATAAGTGTGAGTTTGTGTGATAACATTTTGGTGTCATTGTCATGGATAAACTCTGTTTCCCGGAAAATGAAATTGGAGGAGTTTTCAACATTGAATATCTTTTCCTGGCGACTCCACTGGAAGAACGAAGACCTTGTTATTATAAGTTTTGAAGACTTCATGCTTGTAAAGTGGGACAAGCAACATTATGAAGGCATCTACAACTCACTTTGGCGACTCCATTGGGATAAGGTATGAAAATTTTAATTATTGTTAAGATCTCATGTTAAAACTTGCACATGATGAAAGATGGCTCCTTGGGAGTTACATTAAATGTATTCTACTCTAGATATTAAGGACATTCCAGGATACCCAAATAAACCTCCTCCTAAATATGATAAGAATTTACCAAGATTTAGTGATGATCCTTGTTCTGTTGTCCCACATATCTTGTCACTCGTGAGGTATGTATCCACGTTCGAAGGAAGACATCAAAATCTCTTCATAGGGTCATTTTTACTCTAGTTGGGACGAAAGAAAAAGGATTGGGTCAAATTCTCTTGCATTCCAACGAGTATCACTTCTCTCAAAAACTTTGTTGAAGAATTTCTCAAGCGTTGGGGTACAAAATCTCAGAGTTTTGAAGACACATACCAGAACTTATTGGCAGCCTTGCAAGAGGAAGGACTTCTTAACCTTCTAGAAGTTGATGAAGCTGCTAATTCTACAGGTTATGATGAAAGAATGGTCATGAAGGAGTTCCATGAGGAACCTATGTTGGTTTCTATCCTCAAAACAAGTTTTTTCACTATCAAAGAAGATATTTGTGATTATACGAATGAGAATTATGTTGGTTGTAATATTTCCTCCATTGATAAATATTATAAGGGACATTATCTTGATGCTTCAAATCATGATGACAATTTTTCTAAAGAGGACGGCCTAAAATGTTTGTTGTTCATTGCAAGTTATGATAATGGGATTGGTGAGAAGTCTATGGCAATTCTATACCAAGAAGAAGAAAGTCTTCTTCACCTTCTGAAGGATGATGGGGAATTGTTGAGGAGGATATCACAGAACTGCAACAAGGGAAGTTATCAATTGTTGGTTTCATTATTCTTGAGAATAAGACAGTATGTGTGTAGCCTTTGAACATCATAGTTGAGACAATACTTGATGAACATTTCAGTGTCTAGTAGAGGTATGATGATAATTCTCTTGATTTGCTAACTATTCTTAACCCTTCTCATGACTCAACTGAAATATTCATAAAAATGACGAGCTTGTTGATGAAGAGGAATATTAGACACCCCTCTACATAGAGAATCATGGATATCTTGGCAACAAACTTGCTCGATCCAATGACTGGATCCCCTGTTATTTATGTGTCTTAATGATCACTTCCAGCAAAACAAGAACCTAGTCGCTTCTAAAGATAACGTATTAGATGATACACCAAATTCAAATGACTCCCTGAATAAAATACAAGTTGAGTTTGAAAAGGGTAGTTTTGATTATACTAGTTCTCCCAGATCTAGTGTTGATATGGACAGGGCATTTTCTGAACAGCAAATCAACCCGATGATTTTCCTCAAGAGTCTCGTTGTGAGAAGGATGATGAAGACATTGTTGAAGATCATATTTCAGGTTGGAAGAATGGCCATGACAGTTTTCAAATCATTCCTCTGAACATTGAATATGTATTTACCAATTAAGATTTGTGCCCAAAATTTGAAGAGGGTAACATCATAGATGAAGCCACCATTGAAGAAAGTGACCTAGACTTGGATAAATAGATTGAGGAATGTAAACAAAATTTCCACATGAATACAAGGTCATATGTTGTGGGTTTTAAATGCAACTTCATCTATCATAGTTATGATCATGAAGATGAAAGGGATAGAATTGTTGCCACACAAGATATTACTGCTTTGGGGACAGATGTGCATTATCCTGATAGTAATTCCTTAACCAATCTTATCGAAGAGAATAATGCAGATCTAAACCTATATGGAGGGAATCAAGAGGATGTGTTGAACATAGTTGAAGAAGAAAGAAAAATCTTTGAAGAGGATGTCCCAAACTCACCAAAAGAGTAGTTTGAGGGCAGTATTTTCGACCATGTCAATGGTTGGTAAAGTTTTGGCACAAGCACTCCTGCAATTTTCACCTGACAAGTATGATTTTTCTATCCTTGTTGATTATTCAAAAAACAACCCTAAGAACGAAGATTTGGGCAAAGAATTGCAACAAAGAGAATTTGGGATGGTCAATGTAATCAGTTTCTTGAATGAAGTATACATTGGTTATGAGTCTGAAAATTTTTCTAAAGTTGAAGAAGTTGGCCCTTATATATATGATAGAACCCTCAATAATGTAGTTGTCTCACAAATTTTAACATGAGATGGGCACTCATAATCAAAATTGAATAGCAGCGGCACTCCATTTTTCTAGACAAGAAATCATTTTGAAGTGAGAATAGGAGATGCCCATCTTTTGATAATGATTCCCTAGATGAGGATGATCATTCTCTTGTTGATGCCTTGATTTTAAAGAATAGTTTGAGTGAAGGAATTTGGCATGGAAAAGTAGCCAATGACAATAATATTCCATAGTCACAAGGAAGTGAACTCCTAGATGATGGCTCTTGCATTAAAGGAAGTCCTGATCTTGGCATTTTTAAATCAGACTATGTACAAATTTCAGAGGCTTTCTGTATAGAGGAATGTGGAGAAGAGAAGGTTGTAAAAGATAGCAAGTTCATCCCCTTTTATGTTTGGATTGGAACTATTGGAAGTTCCTTCATATAGACAATTGAAATTTGACATATCTCTAATCGACATGGTGATTAAGCACAAGGGAAGAAGAATTGCATTGATGACGTGTTGAATATTTTTTGACAACACTTTGAGGTTCTCAAGTGCCCCCAAGAAGAGCACTTGTCCCCAAGTAGGAGCCAGATGTTACCCACCTTTTGGAGAGAAATCGGGGCCTATGACATGGATCTTGACACCTACTGAAGTACAGAGAATTTTAAGTTTGGAATGGATATCAAGACAACTGAAGCACTTGTTTTCCTTCAACCCAAATGTGAGGCATTAGTAGAGCTGATATCAGTTCCAAACCATTTTCCAGCATCAACAAATTCTAATGCAGTAGTAGAGAAAAAAATTTCATTACAAGATAATTCATTTATCCATGACACTTCTGTGGCACAACAATTGAAAAAATTGTGTGCACGGTTAAAATCTTCTATAGGACTAAAGGCAGAAGAATTATATGATTCCTCTGGGCCAATATTGTAGACATAATCACTATTGGAAATTTGTAACATATTCTTCAGGGAATGATCCTAGATCTAGGGTACACGATCTGTGATATCTAGCACTAATAAAAGAGCAATCATAACTAGCAGTGCTACAAGGATTTGTGGACGGTTTGCAACATATTTGAAATAAATTGTTGGCCTTCTTTTGACAACATTCTCAATGAAAATTTGATGGTAAAGCCTACAATAAACCCTTCCAATATAGCCTCTAGCATTTCAGTTTTGAAGGCAATTAGAAGACATGAAAATTTGGCTTATCCCATAGTATTTGGTAGAAGGGTGATTCGCCATCAACAAGGTCTCCCTTTTTGTGACGGATCTGAACAACAAAAGGAATCCATACTTGCACTTGTTTGCAACAAGCATTTAGGCGAGTGGGAGGAATTTACCATGAAAGTGTTTAAAGTCATTTAAATAAGCATTCAAAGCTAGTAGGAATTAAATAACATTTCCATATATGTTCTCCACATTTTTTATAGTAGGGATGTAGAGAAATGATGAGGCTTTGTCCTAAATTTATTACTCCTTCATAACCAAAATATGATGAGACTCTTGTAAATTATAACCAAGATGATTCAGTTTAAGTTGTTCTTATTAGAAGTATGACAACAAAAGCTTTGATCAGGTCTACAAATTTCTTAAAGTTGTATACATCCATCTCAATGGAGAAGATATTGTACATTTCCCATATGAATAGAAGAGCATTCCCCAACGAACCAAATGGAAATAAAGGAACATTATCTTGAGGTATTAGACATTTTGGACAAGTTACTGCAAGAAGAAGCTACAAGCCATATATTTGTAGCATCCTTCTGAACCTTTGTCCTTGCAAGGCCTGCGCTGGAATGAAAGGATGTAAATGGTGCACAACATTGAACAAATGACGTGAGGAGGCAATAAGACCAATGATTGAAAAAATAGAAGTGTTGTGTGTGTGCCTTGAACAATAATTAATTGTTCCAATCCGACCTAGGCATGTATAGACATGAGATCTGACCTACAGTGCTAAAAATATGGAGGGCCGACTTGGACATTTGAAGGATTAGAGGGTCTTCTTGTATTGAATCTGGTGAGTGTTTAAGGGCCATTGGATGTTGGATGTTGCACCAAAGCCCCCTTTTTTCCTTCATTTAGGAACATGTGTCATATTTCAGAGCTCATGCCCCTTAGATATTGTACATGTGGCATGGATGCCCCCAAATTGTATTTTTTTTAGATTATTTAATTGTTGAAGAGGGCCTTTTGTCCCTCCATAGGCTAGAATAGGGTATTTTAGCTTAGGAAATAATATTTTAATGAAAGAGGGAGTTGAGCCTTTCCCTCTATAAATAGAGAGGCATTTCCTCTCATTTGGACACAAGACTTGACAGAGAAATCCCTTAGGAGGTCTGAAATTTTCTTAAATTTGTTGGAGTATCCTTTGTTTTGGATTTGTGTTATGGATAGAAAATTAATGAAGTTTTATTGAGGAGATCACTTGCGGGTGTCTCTTCTTGTTTTGGTGGATGATTTATGTTCTAGGATTTTCTTCATGCATAACGACTTGGCTAGTAAGGGTTCTTTCAAAATGTTCATGTTATGTTCATGGTATCTAAGTGGATTCTCTATCAAAGTGGTGATGAGTTCATGTTATCTTGTTTCCTTGGATTTTTTTTCTAGAAACCCTAAGGAAGGATTAAGATTGTTTATCCCCTTCCCTTGTTTTTTCCATCTTAATTTTTTTGAAGAATAGGAGGTAAAGTTAGGGATTATGATTGTATATCCCCCTAACCTTGTCCTTGAGGTTGAAATATAGTGTTTATGAGTGGATAAAATCTAGAGTTTGACCTAGTTCCACTTGATCTTTTGCTAGATGGTATAGAAGAAGTAGGACCACGCCTAGGGTTCATGAGAGGATAAACTCTAGGGTTTGTTTTCCTAGAAGGTTAAGCCTAGTCTTATGATTGGATAATCATAGGATTCTAATCTTCAAGTATTCTTATGCTTTTAGCCTCCTTTCAAGTTGTTGCATTGACTCCATATACCTTATGAAAAGACATGTCTCTAGACATCCAACCACATATTTTATACCCCAAAGCTTACCAAAACCAATTTACTTGGACTCACTCTTCACATCATCTTGAGCTTCATTGCCCCAAGTTCTAGCAATCTTAATCCAAGGAAACCCCCTTGAGTCAAGGAAGAGTTGGAATGAAGTTAAAGAGGGTTGGTGAGGTGATAGTGTCCTCCCTCTTGGTTATACCAAATCGCACTTTAGCTTTAGGACTTTATCTCTATAAGTGTGAGTTTGTGTGATAACATTTTGGTGCCATTGTCGGGGATAAAGTGAATTTCCCGAAAGATGACATTGGAGGAGTTTTCAGCTTTGAATATTTTTTCCTAGCGACTCCACTGGAAGAATGAAGACTTTGTTCTTACATGTTTTGAATACTTTGTGCTTGTAAGGTGGAACAAGCATCATTGTGAAAGTGTCTACAACACACTTTGGCGACTCCATTGGAATAAGGTATGAAAAATTCTATTATTTTTGGGCTCTCCTGTTAAAACTTGCATGTGATGAAAGATGGATCCTTAGGAGTTACATGAAATGTATCCTACTTTGGATATTAAGGACATTCCAGGATACCCAAATAAACCTCCTCCTAAATATGATAAGAATATCCCAAGATTTGATGATGACCCTCGTTGTGTTATCCTGCATATCTTGTCACTCGTGAGGTATGTATCCACATTAAAAGGAAGACATTAATATTTATTCCTACGGTAATTTTTACTCTTGTTCAGACAAAAGGAGAAGGATTGGGTCAAACTCTCTTCCAGTCCAAAGAGTATATCTTCTCTAAAAATCTTTGTTGAAGAATTTCTCAAGTATTGGGGTACAAAATCTCAGTGTTTTGAAGACACATACCAGGACTTATTGGCATCCCTGCAAGAGGAAGGAATTATTGGCCTTCTCAAATATGATGAAGTTGCTAATGCTACAGTTTATGATGAAGGAACAGACATGAAGGAGTTCCATGATAAACCTATGTCGGTTTCCAGCCTCATTACAAGAAGTGTCATTGTCAAAGAAGATATTGGTGATGATTTGAATGAGAATCATGTTTCTTGTAATATTTCCTCCCATGATGAAGAATTTGAGGGATATTGTTTTGATTCTTCAAATCATGATGACATAGCAGCTAAAGAGGAAAGCCCAAAAGTTTTTCTATTGATTGCAAGTTTTGATAATAGGATTGGTGAGCAGTCTATGGAAATTCTAGACCAAGAAGAAGAAAGTATTATTCACCTTATGAAGGATGACAGGGGAATAGTGTTAGGTATATGATCTATTAAAATAAGCAAAAAAGGAAATATGGCATCAAATACCAGCGGAACAACATAATAATGAGAATAGCAATACCAACGATAATACCTTTATTGAATGGAAATTATGTTCACTTGCCTCTTCGAGGGGGAAACCTCCAACAAACTAGTGTTCTATTACAATAATACTCAAGACAATCCTTTCCCATGACTTCTACTCCTATTTGTACTAAATCTAACTTCAAAATAACAATCTAGAGAAAGATCTTTCTAGAAGTGGAAGCTTTTATTAAGTCTTCTTACATTAGACCTATTCACATTATTATCTAGGCCTTATTTACTAATATAATCCTTTATTACATGGAAAATATATTATTCTACCTACATGAGGGGTTACGGAGGTTAGGTCCCTAACATTCCCTCCCCTTTGAAAAAGAGCCTTGTCCTCGAGGCTTGAGATGAGGAAATTGTTGCAGAAGGGTAGTCATCTCCCAGATGGCATCTTCTAGTGGAGTATCCTTCCATTGAACTAAAAATTCCTTGATGGTGCGTTGATGTAGATGATGTTCATGCTAGTCCAAGATGGATTGTGGCTATATCCAAATGGAACCTTCTTCATCCAAGTCCGATAGATTGGTCTGGGTCTAGCACTTAGTGCTAATCACTTTCTTCAAGCATGAGACATGAAAAATAGGATGTAGCTTTGAGTGATTGGGAAAACTTGTATGGTAAGCCACTAGCCCCACTCGTTTGGGAATAAAATAAGGACCATAAAATTTGGGGGTGATTTTTTGACAGTGTTGGGATTTGAGTGAATTGTGCTTGTATGGTTGTAGACTGAGAAACACATGGTCCCCTTCAGCAAATTGACATTCAAAACAACCAAATTTTCTTTGAGAGAATGGAGAATGGTCATGTGAATTGTAAAATTGCGATCAACCTCATGAACCTTAGAGACTCCTGGCATGTATGGGAGAATCAATGGTGGCCTTTTTCCATAGACTGCTTCAAAGGGATTCATGTGAGTGGTAGTATGATAAGAGGTGTTGTACCACTATTCAGCTAGGGGTAATCATTGAACCCATTGATTTTGTTTGCTAGACACAAAACACCTCAAATATGTTTCCAAACACTTATTGACCACTTTAGTTTGGTCATCAGTCTAAGGATCATAGGTAGTGTTGAGATGTAATTGTGTTCCCTAGAGATTGAATAATTCTTGCTAGAAATTGTTGGTAAAAGTTAGGTCACAGTCAGAAACAACAAAATGAGGCATGCCATAGAGTTTGAAGATATTATCCATAAAAATTTGAGCCACTGTGGATGTTGTGAATGGGTCTTGAAGAGAACGGAAATGAGCATTTTTGGAAAGACGATCAACTACCACCATGATGACTAACTTATTACCTGATTTAGGTAATCCAACAATGAAATCCATAGAAATATCCATCCAAATAGTAGGTGGAAGTGGAAGCGATTGGAGTGTGTCAGGAGTTTTGACAGTCTCACCCTTATTGTGTTGATAGGTATCACATTCGACCACAAAGGTGTGGATGTAATATTTCATACCTTCCCAGAAAAAAGAATGTTTGACTTGTTCATAGGTTTTGGTAAAACCTAAATGCCTAGCTATAGATGAAGCATGAAACTCAAAGAGCACCGTGGATTTAAGGGTCGATTTTTTTCTTAAATACAGATGGCCTTTATAGAAAAGCTCTTCATTGTGCCAAGAGTGCCCTGGAGAAGCTTGAGGATCATGTTGCAATTTTTGGATTAGGATGGAAAGTTTGGGGTCTTGCAACCATTCCTGGTGAATAGCCTAAAGCCATTCAATGGCAATGAATGAGAGGGAAAAGAGGGACCCTTCATCTTCATATTTCCTGGAAAGGGCATCAACCACCACATTTTCTTTTTCATTCTTATAAATGATCTGATAATCATATCCAAACAGCTTGGTCACCCATTTTTGTTGCTTCGAGAATGAAATTATTTTTTCCAGGAAATACTTGAGGCTTTGATGATCCATTTTAATTTGGAAGCATTGCCCCAATAGATAAGGGCATCAGAGATCCATTGCATGCAAAATAGACAACATTTAATTTTCATAGATTGATTGGCCCAAATGTCGCCCCAACAATTTTTTACTAGTGAAAGCCAAAGGTCGGTCATCTTGCATGAGGACTTCCTTGATTCCTCTCTCGAATGCATCACATTCCAATCCAAAGGTATTGGTGAAGTTAGGTAGTGCCAGGACAAGAGTAGTACACATAGCCTCTTTCAAGGCTTGGAAGGATTGGTCAGATGTTAGAGTCCAAATGAATGCATTCTTTTTAAGCATAGTTATGAGAGGAGCCGCAATTTTTCCATAATTATAAACAAACTTGCAATAATAGCTCGTTAAACCCAGGAAACCATGCATACTTTTAAGAGTTTTAGAGCAAGGCCAATTCTTCATAGCTTCAATTTTCTTAGGATCCACCCTTACACCATCCTTGCCAACAATATGACCCAGGTGCTCAACTTTAGAGGCACCAAAATCACATTTAGATTGTTTAAGAAAAAGTTTGTGCTTGGATAGGATATGGACAACTTGATCCACATGGGTGAGATGGGCTTGCCAAGTTTTACTATAGATGAGAATATCATCAAATAAAACTAACACAAAGTGACAGAGGAAAGGATGAAAGACATGATTCATGAGGCTTTGAAAAGTGGAGGGGGAATTACAAAGATCAAAGGGCATGAAAAAGAACTCATAGTGACCCTCATGAGAGAGAAATGAAGCCTTGGGAATGTCTTCCTCTTTCATATGTATTTGGTGGTATCCAGAACATAGGTCAAGTTTGGTAAAGTATTGAGCCCCACTTAGTTCATACAAAAGGTCATCTATGACAGGAATGGGAAATTTATCCTTGATGGTACATTTGTTGAGGACACATATGCCAAGTGCCTTCCTTCTTGAGGACCATGACTACAAGGGAAGAATAGGGGTTGGTTATAAGATGAATAATAGCCGCTTCTAGTAACTCTTGGAGAATTTTCTCAATTTCATTTTTTTGAGCAAAGGAATGAAAATAAGGGTGAACATTGGGAGGAAGAGTGCTTGATATTAAAGGAATGGAATGGTGATGATCGTCGTGGGAGGGGTGAAGGCCCTAGGAAGTTTGGAAACTAATGTGGTGTTCAAAAATTATAGATTGAAGATCAAGGTGTACAGAGGGTTTCTCAACTGCTTGAATGGAATGGAGTTGGGAAATGACACTAGAATGACCTTTTTTGAGTAAATTTTTGATGCAGTGGGAATTGATGATCTTTGGAGAGCTTGTTGTAATGCCTTGGAATTTATACTATTGTCCCTCCTTTTGGAATTGCATGGTTAAATCCTTAAAATCCATGGTGATGGGGCTGAGAGTTCATATCCATTCAACACCAAGCACAATGTTGCAACCACCCATGTCAGTAGAAAACATGTGAGATTTCAAGTGACACTAACCAATTTGTAGGCTCACATTTTCAAAATGCCCCCCACATTTCATGACCACCATTGGCAATCATGATTTGAAAATTGTTGACTGCACAAATATAGAAATTTATTTATTGGGAAAATCGGCAATGAATGAAATTATGAGTGTTGCCACTGTCAACTAGAATGATGGCTTTCTTGTGCTTAATGTATCCAATTAACTTGAGGGTTTGGGGAGTAGACACTCTAGTGAGAGAATTCAATGAAATCAATGGTTCAACTTTGGGAGGATCAGAGGAAGGCATAAGATCATCTTCTTAGGGTAGCACTTCCTCAGGTGAAACCTCAACATCTTCATCAGAAACATCATCCGAAATGGCCATAAAAAGTTTCAGTTCTTTACAATTGTGCCTTAGAAATTATTTATCATCACAATTATAGAAAATACCCTTGAGTTGGAATTCATCCATTTCCACCCATGTTAATTTTTGGACCTTGAGAGGAGTTGATTGAGGGGCAAGATTGGGGGGTCTACAGCTGGGAGTAAAAGTGGGTTTTCTGCTCGGGGAAAATATGACATGTTGTGACTCCTTGGCACATTTAGTTTCTTCCAACCAACTCTGGGGGCGAGCCATGAGGACCTAGGCTCATATTTCATCCTTGAGGCCACTAAAGCATTCCCAGAAGAAGGCATTTGTCATGCCCTCTATTAGGAAATACAAGTGCTCAAAGGTAGCTATTAAATATTCCACTATTCTAGACTATTTTAACTTGGTCAAATGGCCTGAATGGTGGGTGTATGTTCCAAAGCATTCATACAACTCAGCAACAATTTTTTTCCAAGCAACATACCCTTGGACTGCATTTCTATGTCATTTCCACCATTTCCATCATTCCAGATCCAAATAGAGAACACCGTAATAAATCTTGTTCAACTCACCTTGCATTTCATGCAAGGAAAAATAGTGTTATGTCTGAGTGACCAAGGTTGTTGGATCTAAGCCATCAAATTTGTTCACCTCAACTCTGGAAAGATGGGGATCATGATTTAGGGAGTTGGAATGAAAGTTCAAAGGATGGGAGGAGTCAACACCTTTGACATGGGGGGTTGGGTTAAAGGAGGAAGGACCCTGGGATTGGTTCATGAATTGTTTGAGAGTGGAGTGGATTTTTTCAATTCAACTATTGAGATGTTCCTAGATGTAGAAAATGTCATAATTCGGTTTCTGATTGGTTTCTTGTTGTTAAGTGGGAGCCATTTGGGGATGAGGGGTGGGTCAATAGTAAAAAAAGAAGTAGATAAGTGATATATACCACTACGATCAGGGAAACCAGAGGAAGACAATGGAATAAGTGGGAAATAAGGGTGTTGGGAATGGAATGGGTCCATGGGGAAAAAGGTATTAAAAATGATATGTGTCATGGTGATGAGGGAGAAAAGGGGAATGATATGGGATAGGTCTCAAATAAGGGTGCAAGGATAACCAAGACTTCATTTTTTCTTTTTTTACTCATGCAGAGTTATACTCGGACCTAAATAATATTGTAGTGTCGAAATGCCCAAATTCTTCACAGGAATAAATGTGTAGTAATTTCTCAACCAGAACGCGGGAGGCAAGGTTGCAAGGAAAAATATCATTTATGTTCCTTGTCTGGTATGTTCCCCCCAGGTTAAGGTTTTCATGGTGCCTACAAACAAGGGTTTTCCCTGTGCTATAGCTCTCTGATATATGTGTGGGGTCAAATAATAGTACTCAACCCAATATTTCAGGGCACCAACTAAGGAGGCTTGATCATACCCTTAGCCATACTACCCAATTACCCAGGTACTAGAGAGTATCTTCCCAAGTGTTATTCTCAGTGGCACTATAGTAGTCAGGTAACCGATCGATTGATCTAGGGTTGGTTTCAAGATACCTAGGGGGCTCCCAATCATATACCCAATGGTACGTGGGAGTGATGGTCATGTAGAGATTATGTCTGATGTGATACTACTTGAAGGGTACCAACAAGGGTTACAGAGGTCTCCAACATGTATTACAGAGGTCTCCAACAAGGGTTACATAGGTATCCAACAGGGAGAAACTTAGTTTCAAGTATCCCCCTGAAACCTTTTGTATTTCCTACGTGTAGGGTTCCCAACCGCAGTTTTACCCGTTAAATGACAAATCTATGTGCTTTAAAGACATCGGCAATACACATCTCTAAAATGAAAAAATAACCCATGATTCCTTCCCAGGAAAGTCCTTTGATATCATTTGTTAGGTATTTGATTTATTAAAATAAGCAAAAAAGGAAATATTGCAGCAAATATCAGCAAACAACAAAATAATGAGAATAAAAATACCAGCAATAATACCTTTATTGAATGGAAATGATGTTCACTTGCCTCTTCGAGGGGAAAACCTCTAGCAGAGCATCGCTCTATTACAATAATACTCAAGACAAGGCTTTCTCATGCCTTCTACTCTTATTTATACTAAATATATCTTCAAAAGAATAATCTAGAGGAAGATCTTTCTAGAAGCGGAATCTTCTATTAAGTCTTCTTACATTAGACCTTTCACATTATTATCTAGGCCCTATTTACTAATGTCGGCCTTTATTACAAGGAAAATATATTATTCTACCTATGTGAGGGGTTAGGGAGGTTAGGTCCCTAACACATAATTGAGGAGGATATCACAGAACTGCAACAAGAGTCATCAACTATTGGTTTCATTATTCTTGAGAACAAGACAGTATATGGGCAACCTTTGAGCATGATAGCTGAGACAATACTTGATAGGATTTTAGTGTCCAACTAAGGTATGATGATACTTCTCCTGAATTTTTGACTATTCTTAACCCTTATCATGGTTGAGCTGAAACGGTCATAAAAGATGATGAGATTGTTGATGAAGAGGAAGATGAGCCACCCCTCTACACAGAAAATCAGGGACATCTTGCCAACGAACTCACTCCATCCAATGACTAGAAGGGTCAGTTATTTATGTGTCTTAATGATGCCTTCCAACAAAAGAATAAGACCTAATCACTGCTAGAAATAAGGTATTAGATGATACACCAAATTTAAATGACTCCATGGATAAAATACAAGTTGAGTTTGAAAAGGGAAGGTTTGATTATACTAGTTCTCCCAGATCTAGTGTTGACATGTACAGAGCATTTTCTGACTAACAAAAGCAATGCCATGATTTTCCTCAAGAGTTTCATTGTGATAAGGATGATGAAGACATTGTTGAAGATCATATTTCGAGTTGGAAAAATGGCCATGAAAGTTTTCAGATCATTCCTCTGAACAGTGATAATGTATTTACCAATTCATATTTGTGCCCAAAATTTGAAGAGTGTAGCATCATAGATGAAGCCACCAATGAAGAAACTAACCCAAACTTGGATAAGGAGATTGAGGAATGTAAAAAAAATTGCATATGAATCCAAGGTCATATCTTGTGCACTTTAAATGCAGCCTCGTCTATGACAGTTATGATCATGAAGATGAAAGGGATAGAATTGTTGCAACACATGATATCACTGCTTTGGGTACATATGTGCATCATTTTGATAGTAATTATGTGATCAATATTATTGAAGAGAATAATTTAGATCTAAACTTATATGGAGGGAATCAAGAGGATGTGATGAACATAGATAAAGAATAAATATAAAGCTTTGGAGAATATTTCCCAAACTCGGCAAAAGAGCAACCCGGGGGTAGCATTTCTGACCTTGTCGTTGAAGAGATGAGTTCGTCACTGGTTGGAAACGTTTTGACACAAGCACTCCTGCAAAGTGTGATTTCTTTGTCCTTGTTGATGATTGAAATAACATCCCTAAGTATGAATATTTTGGAAAAGAATTGCAGCAAAGAGAATTTTGGATGGTCAAAGTAATCAACTCCCTGAATGAGCTAGACATTGGTTATGAGTCTGAAAATTTTTCTAAAGTTGAAGAAGTTATCCCTTATATATATGATGGCTCCCTCAATAATGTAGTTGTGTCACAAATTTTAACTTGATATGGGCTCTAAGACTCAAAATTGAATAGCAGCGACACTCCATTTTTCCATATAAGCAATCATTTTGAAGTGAGAGCAGGAACATTCCCATCTTTTGATAATGATGCCCTAGATGAGGATGATCATTCTCTTGTTGATTCCTCAATTCTAGAGAATGGTTTTAATGAAGGATGTTGGTATGGAAAAGTATTCAATGATAAGAATATTCCACAATCACAAGGAAGTGAACTCCTATTTGATGGCTCTTGCATTAAAGTCTTGATCTTGGCATTGTTAAATCATACTATGTACAAATTTCAGAGGCTTTCTGTATATAGTAACATGGATAAGAGAAGGTTGGGATATCAAGTGCATCCCATTTTATGTTTGGATTGGAACTATTAGAAGTTCCTGCATATAGACAATTAAAATTTGACATATCTCTATTCCACATGGGTATTAAACACAGGGGTAGGAGAATTGCATTAACAAAATGTTGAAGATTTTGTGATGAGATTTTGAGGTTCTCAAGTATTCCTGAGCATAGCACTTGTCCCCAAGTAGTAGCCAAATGTTACCCACATTTTGGAGAGAACTCAGGGCCTATGACATTGAGGTTAACACCTGCTAAATTATGAAGGATTTTAAGTTTGGAATGGATATCAAGGGAACTGAAACACATGTTTTCCCTCAACCCAAATATGAGGCATCAACAAATCGGATCTTAGTTCCAAACCATTTGTCAACATCAACAAATTCAAATGAATTAGTAGAGAAATTTGTGTCATTACAAGATAATTCATTTATCCAGGACACTTCTATGGCACAACAAATTGGATACACAACTGAAAAAATCATGTGCACAGTTAAAAAATTCTATAGGACTAAAGGCAAAAGAATTATATGATTCCTCTGGGCCAAGATTGCAGACATACTCACTATTGGAAATTTGTAACATATTCTTTAGGGAATGATCCTAGATCTTGGGTACATGATCTGTGATATCTACCGCTAACAAAACAGTAATCATAACCCATGCTTCTACAAGGATTTGTGGAGGGTTTGCAACATATTTAAAGAAAAAATTTGGCCTTCTTTTGACACCATTCTCAATGAAAATTTGATAGTAAAGCCAACAATAAACCCTTAGAATATAGCCTCTAGCATTTTGTTTCGAAGGCGAGCAGAAGACTTGACAGTTTGGCTTCTCCCATGGCATTTGGTAGAAGGGTGATTCGTCATCAACAAGGTATCCCTTTTTGTGATGGATCTAAGCAGCAAAAGGAAACCATACTTGTAGTTGTTTGCAGCATTGAAGCCAGTAGGACGAATTTACCATAAGAGTGTTTTAAGCCATGTCAATGAGGATTCAAAGTAGGGAGGAATTAAACACCATTTTTAGATATGTTCTACACATTTGTGATAGTAGGTAAGAAATTATGAGGATTTGTCCTAAATTTATTACTCCTTCAGAACCAAACTATGATGAGGCTCTTGTAAATTATAACCAGGATGCTTCAGTTAAATCTATTCTTAGCATAAGCAAGACATCAACAACTTTGGTCAGGTCTACGAATTTTCTTGAAGTTCTATGCATCCATCCCAATGGAGAAGATCTTGTATGTTGCCCATATGAACAAAAGAGCATGCTCTAGTGAACCAAATGGAAATAAAGGAACATTATCTTGAGGTATTAGAAAATCTAGACATTTTACTACAAGAAGAAGTTACATGCAATAGATTTGCAACATCCTTCTGAAACTTTGTACTTGCAAGGCTTGTGCTGGAATGAAAGTATGTAAATGGTTTAGAGAATTGAATAGATGACATTAGGAGACAGTAATACCAATGATTGAAGAAATAGATGCATTGTGTGTGCGCGCACGTGTGTGTGTGTGTGGGTGTACCTTGAATAGTAATAAGTGTGTGTGTGTGTGTGTCTGTGTGTTCCTTGAACCGTAATGTGTGTGTGCGTGTGTGTACCTTGAACAGTAATGTGTGTGTGTGTACCTTGAATAGTAATAAGTGTGTACCTTGAACAGTAATAAGTGTGTACCTTGAACAGCGATGTGTGTGTGTGTACCTTGAACAATAATAAGTGTGCGTACCTTTAACAGTAATGTGTGTGTGCGTGTGTACCTTGAATAGAAATAAGTGTGTGTACCTTGAACAACAATGTGTGTATGTACCTTGAACAGTAATGTGGGTGTGGGTGTGTGTGTGTGTGTGTGTACCTTGAACAGTAATGTGTGTGTGTGTGTGTATTGTGAACATTAATAAGTGTGTGTGAGAGAGAGAGAGTGTATGTGTGTGTGTAGTAATAAGTGGGTGTGTGTGTACCTTGAATAGTAATAAGTGTGTGTGTGTGTGTGTGTGTGTACCTTGAACAATAATAAGTGTGTGTGTACCTTGAATAGTAATAATTGTGTGTGTGTGTACCTTTAAGAGTAGAAAATTATTCTAGACTAACTTGGGCATGTATAGACATAATATATGACCTACAATGTTGAAAAGATGGGGGGTCGAATTAGACATTTGAAGGATTAGAGGGTTTACTAGTATTGAGGCCAACTAGCGTTGAAGGGCCTTTGGAGGTTGGATGTTTCACCAAAGCCACCTTTTTCCTTCATCTAGGAAGATGCATCATCTTTCAGGGCTCATGCCCCTTATATATTATACATGTGGCATGGATTCCCCCAAATTGTATTTTTTTTAGATTATTTAATTGTTGAAGAGGGCCTTTTTCCCCTCCATAGGATAGAATAGGGGATTTATCTTAGGAAAAAATGTTTAAATGAAATACAAAGTTGAATCTTTCCCTCTATAAATAGAGAGGCAATTCCCCTCATTTGGACTTGAGAGAGAAGTCCCTTAGGAGGTCTGAATTTTTCTGAAATTTGTTGGAGTATCCTTTGTCCTAGATTTATGTTATGGATAGAATATTGAAGAATTTTTATTGAGGAGATCATGTGTGTATGTCTCTTCTTGTTTCGGTGGATGATTCATGTTCTAGGGTTTTCTTCATGCATAATGACTTGGCTAGTAAGGGTTATTTCCAAGTGTTTATGTTATGTTCATGGTATCTCAGTGGTTTATCTATCAAAGTGGTGATAAGTGCATGTTCTCTTGTTTCCTTGGATATTTTTTTCCAGAAACCATGAGGATTAAGATTGTTTATCCCCTTCCCTTGTTTATCCTCATGGTTTCTCTTGAGAGAAAAATTGACCCCTTTTTGGAGAAACCCCAAGTTTCATGAGAAACCATAATATCATGAAGAGCTAAGTAAAGAGAAGGAAGAATTGAGGCTCAAAAAAGGAGATCCCAATAACCAATAATTTTATCACTTGTTTAAAATGGAAGTGAAGGTAAAAATCAAGCCCTAAAAAGGTGAGGTAAATGCACTTAAATCGATTCATTAGTTGCAAAAATTATAAATCTATTTCATTGTGCATAATGTACAAGAGGAGAATAAAATAACATTTGATTGACTAAAGTTAGAAGGTCATGCATAAACTTCATGGTAGAGCCACATTAGGGAACTTGGGATAGAGGGAGACCCACTTGTAACTAAGTGGGAGGTATTCAAATACCTCCTCAATTCCTAGTTTTATCATGTTGGTTTTGAAGATGACTAGAATCTTCAGTGGAACTATTACCAACAAAGGCAAGGACAAGGTGTACAAGAGTACACTACAGAATTCTAGAAGCAAGCCATCCAGTTGGTAATAAATCCCTAGGACATAGATGTGGTTATGATCAAGTACCAAGGTGGTCTTCGCAGTCGCATAAGAAGGAAAGTTATGCTATTAAAACTCAAGGCCATTGACGAGGCCTGCATATAGGCCCAATACATTGAATTTGATAATAAAAGGGGGCAATCAAATTGTTTGAAGTAGTTCAACAAACATGGAGCTTTGAATAAAGGTGAGAAGAAGAAGGAAAAGGGGAAAGTCATAATATTGACACCATGACACCTATGCAAGGAGCCTAATAAGCACCATAACCATTACAACAATGATGGTCACATGAAAGAAAAATGTTGGAAACTACATCTAGAAATGAATCCTTGGAGTCGTAAGAATGAGAATTCCAATAAGAAGAATATTATAGCGAAAGTGAGAAAGAAGAAATAAAGTAACTTAGATGTGGATGAAAATAATGTATGCACAATAGTGTAGAAGGAGATGACAAAAATATTTCATATCAAGATTTAGATCAAAAATAACAAATTATACACATTATTCAATTTTGGCTCCCAAGGAAAACCTCCTTACACAGGACTTGGTGCGTAATCATGTTTTAGAAATGCACGATCACCCTCTATTGGCCCTGACCAAGTTTTGAGGAACACTTGGTCATATTTGATCGTTTTTGGGACTTCAACAGCTTGTCAAAGATGGAGCACAATGCGAAGTGGAAATCATGGAAGCTAGACCCCTTTTTGGGTCCTTTTTGGGTTTTGGGGGATAATGTAATGGGAAAGAGATGTCGGCCCATGGGTTTACCCACGCTTAGGCCCACTATTGTATGTATAAATAGATGTATAGGTGAAGTAAGTGAAAAAAGGGGGGGGAGAAGAGTAGTAGAGTGCGATCTATGTGATCGAAGAGTTGCGAGTTGTGCTAAGTGTTGGTAATGATTGTAAATGCTTTGTGCATACTGTAAGAGACTAAGTGCAAGCTATTGTAGAAGGCCCTGTGATTTTAGCGCAAGGAAGAAGGATCTAGCGAGCTACGTAGATCTTCTGTCCTATGTGAAAAGGGATTTGGATGGCTCTGTGTTGTAACCTGATTAACTGAAGCTAATAAAGAAGAAGACTTTGTGGACGTAGCCCCAGGGTGGGGGTGAACCACGGTAAATATGTGTGTTGTTCTATGTGCCTTGACCTAATGTGTTTGTCTCTTCCTTTGCTAAGTTCTTTGGTGTGTTTAGATAGATCTATTTATGCTTTGTGCTTCTGAGATATGAATGAATGTTAGATCTGGTATGTAAGATGTTTAGTGCTTGATCTGCTAAATATAATCTATCATGTTGTGGCTAAGTGTTGAAATATATTACATCTAAGTACATACAGCGATGCTCTGTGCTATCTACGAAGTATCATAAGGGTTGAATATCGATGAATAATCTATGCTAGGTGATTGCTAAGTGTTATAATCACATATTTGTGTCCCAACTAAGGTTGCAAACACCTGAGTCTTGCAACCACCCCTACCTCTACCTCGGGTGAGACTTTATCTGCTTCGCAGTTGCTTCCGAAAGGGCCAGTAGTTAGGGTTTTTTTGGTGCGTTGTTGTAGCGTTGAACCCTGGGTCTTCCCCTGTGCCAAAAAATGGTTCCATTGTCGGGAAATGAAATTGTGATTGCTAGGAACTGAGCATAAGAAGCTTTGTGCAAAGATTCATCCTGAAATTGTGAAAGCTCTGTGCGTGGATCTATGCCCTAGTGCGCAATGATCCACTTGATCTAAAAAGCTCTGTGTTGAAGAAGGAAGGACAGATCTGAAGGAAAGAAGTTAGATCTGCAAGAAAAGAGGTTGATACTAAAGAAAAGAAGTAAGACCTGTAAGCTATGTTCTCTGATAAAGGTAAGAATAGTTAAAAGTTCTTAGATCTGGAAGCTTTGTGCCCTGTGGAAGTAAAAGAAGTGAAAATTTTTGTTTCTAAAGTATGATTTAGGTATGCTTGATAGATTTTTTCCTAGCTTGAAAACTAGGGCATTGTTAGATGAAAGAACGTTTGATATGAATAGATCTGATAAGAATAATGAAAGATATGTTATACCTATGCATATAAAGAAATTTTTGACTAACCAACAGATGCATGATCCTAGAAAGAAATTTTTGCAAGCTAGCCATTATGACCCTAGCAAGCAGTACAAGAAAAGTTGGGGATCATTGAAGAGAAAGAAAGGATTAACTCTTTGTTATAGTTGCAGAAGACCATGACATCTTGCTAAGGAATTCCCTCGGAGAAACCCTAGTTTCCTCTATTGTAAGGCTATGGACCATGAAGTACTGGATTTCCCTAGAATGATTGCTAGACTTGAAAAGATGAATATGGAGCAAGCAAACTATGAAGGAGATCAAGAGACTACGATTCTAGAAGAACCCCAGAAAGAATCAGAGATTATGTTACTGAAAATGAAAGAAACCCTGGATGAACATAAAGATGTCAGTTTGTCAGAGAGATTCAAAGAAAAGGAGAAAATCTAAGTAAGAATAGGAGACTTCGACATTGACTGTGCTTTGGATGAGGGAACATGGATGAACATTATGACATAAAGTACTTTGAAAACCCTAGGAAGGCCTGTTATGGTTCATTCACTAGGAAAAATAGGGTTGTTTAAAGGAAAAATGGTAACCTTATGTGGCAGGATTACCCAGATAGCTATGAGTACCCACAGAGCTTCAACAGAGGAAGAATTCATATTTATTAAATTTATTGAGGACCATGCCCCATTTCTAGCTTTGTTGGGTAAGATATGGATTGAAAAAGACCAGATCTGGAGAAAAGAAGAAAAGGAAGCCCTAGAACAAAAGAAGCAAGAACTCATGGAATTATGACTAGAAGAATCGCCTACTTGATGGAAAAGAAAGAGAACAGATCTAAGCTATTGAACACCAGGGACCTGGATGTCAAAGATATAAGAGCATTAGAGGAACTACATAAGACCAAAATACCTAATCCATATGATGAAGGAGTATGACCCTTGGATCTGAAGAAAGAATCTCAGCATCGCAAAGTGACTATGTCAAGAGAAGATAAGAATCAGAATGGAAAAAGGATGATCGAGATGAAGCTCACATGGAAGAAGGTTAGGAAGCTAAGTAAGAAGAGGGCCAAGATCAAAAAGTTATAAAAGATTCCAGAGGAAACTTCACAGAAGGAAAAATCACAGGAATTGAGCTTCGTCGGGATATCAGAACAGCGACATATGACACTTCGTCGTGGCGAAGCAATATAGTCGTTGGACCGATATACCCATTCGACTTCCACCCCAAATGGACAGAAAAGCATTAAAGGATCACCACCAAACCGTTGGACCATGTCATAATGGATGGATCAACGTTCATGGAAGCTTCATACCCGTTGCAAGAAGATTGTTTACGAATCTCCTATTTAGCTCGTCGCGTCGTGCCCGAAGAACACTTTTTCCAACTAAAAATTCAAAACCCACAGAACTAGTGATTGTCTACAGTGATCATCGCAAGCAAATTGTTCATCCTAGTGTAGTATTTTGATATCATCGTGACCCCGATTATCTTTTCCGAGTGCATATGTCCAACAAGCTCACTGCACTTGAGGAATCCATCACAGAAGTCCTTCTCGATGTAATGACTGAGAGAGTCATGTCGGAAAGAAGAATGTCCACCGGAGTCCAAGCATCATCGACAAGAGGAGTGCAAGCCTCCCCGTCAACTGCTCGAGTCAGCGCAGAGAGAAGAACTAAGCATAAGGAAGACATAGCCAACACGAAGTTAGTGCCATCCATCCTACCAGCTTAAATACCCCCTCTGAGTGGTGAGATTAACAGGGACAGTGTCCCTAGAGACTTTGAATACACCCTAGTCACTACATATCTACCAAAAGGAGTATGCACCTACTGCGTAGATCAAGACAAGGTTACAACATTGAAGTTTTGCGACTTCAACCTGGGGGACCGTAAAGTTTACAGCATGCTCACCCCATATAATTACTTGAAGAGAACTAAGGGAAATAATTCAAAGCTCATCCCTCAGCAATGGACGATGAACCTCGTGTAGTCTACTTTGCTCAACGTTATGAAAATACCACACTTCAACAGACACCAAGAGGTGAATGCTTGTGTAAAATTGTTGCTAGAAAGTTACCATGGAGGATACTTGTGGTTAGACCATTGCATAATTGTTGATCCAATGCTGATCAATAGGATCATCAAGCGTAGCATGCAGGGTCCTAATCCCCATGGGTACTATCCTGGAAAGACTGTAGACCACGCTCTTGCACAAAATATCAAAGAAGTCTATGGTGATGTTGAGAAAGGCGCGAAAGGCTACAAGGTAGCTTCTATTAAAAGTGGCACAGTGTGCCTCGCATGCCAACTGATCACAGGGAAGTTGGTACGCAAGAATTGACCAACACAAGTATCTGGATTTGTAGTTGACCTCACAGGAAAGTGCACAGAGGGACTATAGATGAACTGGGTGAAGTACCTGGTGAATCAACTGGAGATTGACTTTAGAGAAGCCCAGGATCAGGGGCATGAATTCCATTTTAGCTGGCTCCTGATACTGATCGCTTTTGTTGCATGGGAGCTACCGGAAGGCGCAACCTTCCCGGAACTTGACCCCTTTGAGCCACTAGTCGCGAAGTTTAGTACATTATGGTACTCGAATGACATGAGCAAGCAATGGAAATCGAATGTTGTTTTCCACACATACTATAACCAATTGAAAGAAGCCATAAGGAGTGAACCTCGTATAACCTCGAACACTTTACAGATATTCTGACCTCTGATAAAGTTTGGCGTGGACCGACACTTTATATACCTAACCCCACATGCTGATGAGCACCAAGAATAGCTTCAGTCCTATTATAAGCTGACAGAAGAAGACCTGGAATAGATCACTAGGGAATGGTCGGTGAACCTCCTTGTTTCAGCAGACCCTACAGAAATTTCTGACATCGATAGCCCCAAAACTGTGTAGGATACACCTGGGCCCAGTAAGACAAATAAAGCAAAGACAATGAAGAAGACTGAAGAAGTCCAGGATGTTGACAGCCTATCTGTAAGGACAGCTTCCATTACACAAAATGAATAAGGTGATGATGAAGAAGGTACAGAAATTGAACAACAAAAAGTCGAAGTACCACCGCCTAGGGACGAAGAAGACTCATCAAAGAAAAGGAAGGTCTCACCTCTGAAATATTCCTCTAGAAAGAAACCAAGAACCCCTGTAACCAAGATGTGAACTACCCTCACGTTGGATGACTTTGATTTCATTATTGCAGCAGTCAATGATGCTTCAAAATAAATAATAGAGTAGCAGGAAGCGAAGCAGGAACAAATGTATAGCCAAATTGAGATTGCGCTCCAAGGAGTACAACAAGCACTCCAGTCTAGCCAAGCAATCTCTATTGCACCTCTGCCAGAAGGAACAACAAAAGTGGGAGATGAATCAGTCTAGCTCCGCAAGATTGTTGATATAGTCGAAGTATGCCTTCGACATGCTCAGGAAGAAAAAGCGCAGGCCACCCAAGCCCTAAAGAAAGCACAGGAGGAAATTATTGAATAATTCCAAGCTGTGCAAAAGGAGAAGAATGCTCTCCAAGAAAAATTTGAAGAAGACGAAGCGAAGATCCAAAAAGAGAAAGATAAGTTGCTCGCAAAGTAGATAGGAATTGAAGAAGCAGTCAACAGAGCATTTCGCTCTGTGACCGGCTTAGAGCAGAAGGCCGAAGAGCTCATAGAGTGCCAAGTAATGAAGTTGGCTGAATTTATTCAGCAACTTCAACAAAGGGTCATGGAATTAGAGATTCAGACCATACCACAGACTTCACAAGAAGTGCGTGACCAGTGAGAATTGAATGCTCAGAATGCAGTTGAGAGGATTAAAACACTTGTTGCATAAAGTAAACATCTAAGTAGCAGAAGCACGCAGATATATGAACAACTATATGAAGACCCAAAGTTGAAGAAACTGGAGTCCCAACTCCAGGAAGCAAAGTAGCATGCAAATACAGTATAGGTGTAGCTCAAGCTCCTGTCACCCATCGAGAGGATGAAGAGATCCCAAGAACAGCACACTGCCCAACAACTCGTTCTTACCACACAGAACAGAGTGATGGAAGTCACCCATAAACTCCAACCGAGCCAGGAGGCGGCCTACCTACTGTTTGAAGAAATTGAAGGCCAAGGAACATTACTAGAACAAGTAGTTGTTACAATCGAGCAGCAACTGGAAGGACCTATCAGCGAAGCAGTTGTTCAGGAATTCACTGAGAAAGAAGCAATAGCACAGAGACAAGTTGAAGCAGCTCGAGCCAAGCTTGAGACCTTTGAGGCAAAGTTACCCAAACTTGAGTGACTTAGGATGAGTCACAGGTGAGTGTTAGGGGCCTGTTAGCCCTAAACCAGTTTTGAGGAACACTTGGTCATATTTGACCATTTTTGGGACTTCGATATCTTGTCAAAGACGGAGTGCAACGCGAAGCAGAAATCATGGAAGCTAGACCCCTTTTTGGGTCCTTTTTGGGTTTTGGGGGATAATGTAATGGGAAAGGGATTTCGTCCCGTGGGTTTACCCATGCTTAGGCCCACTATTGTATGTATAAATAGATGTATAAGCGAAGTAAGTGAAAAAGGGGGGGGAGAAGAGTAGTAGAGTGTGATCTATGTGATCGAAGAGTTGCAAGTTGTGTTAAGTGTTGGTAATGATTGTAAATGCTTTATGCATACTGTAAGAGACTAAGTGCGGGATATTGTAGAAGGCTCTGTGATTTTAGCGCAAGGAAGAAGGATCTAACAAGCTGTGTAGATCTTCTGTCCTATGTGAAGGGGGATTTGGATGGCTCTGTGTTGTAACTTGATTAACTGAAGCTAATAAAGAAGAAGACTTTGTGGACGTAGCCCCAGGGTTGGGGTGAACCACGGTAAATCTGTGTGGTGTGCTTTGTGCCTCGACCTGACGTGTTTGTCTCTTCCTTTGCTGAGTGCTTCAGTGTGTTTAGATAGATCTATTTATGCTTTGTTCTTCTGAGATATGAATGAATGTTGCATCTGGTATGTAAGATGCTTAGTGCTTGATCTACCGAATCAAATCTATCTTGTTGTGGCTAAGTGTTGAATTATCTTAGTTCTAAGTACATATTGTGATTCTCTGTGCTATCTACGAAGTGTCATAAGGGTTGAATATTGATAAATAATCTATGCTAGGTGATTGATAAGTGTTATAATCATATATTTGTGTCCAAGCTAAGGTTGCAGACACTTGATTCTAGCAACCACCCCTGCCTCTACCTCGGGTAAGACTTCATTTGCTTCGCAAGTGTTGCCGAAAGGGTTGGTAGTTAGGGTTTTGTTTGCGTTGTTGTATCGTTGAACCCTGGGTCTGCCCATGTTCCAACACCCTCAACCATACCCTTTAGGTTAGGTGAATACTAATGTGGAGTTAAATTTTACCAAGGAACGTAAAATTAGATTTGTTATAAGTGCAACTTTCATTGATGGAATGTACCAAGTTGATGTAGTACATTTCCATGTCTACAGTGTATGGTTTGGAAACCCCTATATGTATACGAGAGATGATATCTTCATGAGGAGGAAAAAAAAATACTACCTAATCAAGGAAGGTGTTATGAACCAAATTTCCAAAATAGCATAAAAATAGAAAGAATAAGTAACTCCACGTATTTTGAATGATAAAGAATCAATGAATAAGAAGCCACTTCAATGAGTCAACCTCCATTTACAATATATCCAATGCACAAGACAAGTGGCATATGAAAATGAATCTATTTTATTATAAATAGGAGATAAAGTGAGTACAATGTAATCTACCACTAAGTCAACCTAACCATAACTAATATTAATAGTGAATGAGATTTAGGACCTTAACACAACCCCTCTCCTTAAAAATATTTTCCCTCAAATCTTGTAATTGAGGGTGTTTCTTCATGAATTGCTCAGTTCCCCATGTTACTTCTTCTAGAGGCATATTCTTCCACTTGATTAGGTACTCCATAATGGTTCTATTCGAAAGAGATATATAGCGTTAATCTATAACTTTTTCTGGTTCAAGGATCAACTTCCATTCTTCATCTAATTCTAGAAGTTTTTTCTGCTCTGGTATAGTATGTCCCATAACATTTTTCAACCAAGATACATGACAAACCTTATTGATGCAAGAATAAGGTGATTATAACTCATAAGCCACTTCTCCAATCTTGTGAAGAATATTGCAGGGTCCATAAAGTTTTGGAGCTAGTATTTTATTCTTCTTTTGTTCGAGAGTAGATTTCTTATAAGGTTGTAGTCTTAAAAACACCCAATCACCCTCTTCAAATTGTATTTCACTTCGATGTTGATCTACTTACTTATTTTGATTTATAAATTTCCATGGATATTCCACTAGCATATTTCATCACAACATATCTTACAATATTTGGATACACTTTTCCTTTTTTTTCCACAGAAAAAAACCATAATTCTATTCATCTGGAGAGAACCAAATTACTTATTGTATGTTCACATAGAACAACCCAAACATTGGTAATAAGAGAAGAAGAAAAAAATCCTCCAGAGGCCCAAAAACTGGCTAAAAGGCCACCCAGAGGAAAACATCAAAAGAAGTTATCCAAAAATCAAAAATGTATCAGAAATAGTCAACAAAGCAAGAACTCTTTCCTCGAAGAAGAAATCGACCAAGAAAGCAATCTGAAAGAAACCCTAGAAACTGAAAAGACCAGATCAGAGCGGTATGTGCTCCCACACCAAAAGAACTAGATAGCAGAGGTATTGAAGAAAACATCACCCGTAGAAGAAACCGAATGAGATGGAACAAAAAAACTGTTGATTTTTCAATAGATAAGGTTAAGAATGAATATCATTCCATTTTTAGAATTTATCCATAACCATAAATGTTGTAGCAACCAAGATCAAAAGAAGAAGCACCATGCAAAAGAACACAAGAAGTATCATGGGAAACCCTTCTCAACAAGGGAAGAAAACCCTGCCAAATCCTTTATTCTTTTCTTCAAGAGAAATACCTTCACCACCAAGAAAAAACCTAGCACACAAGAGGGTGCTCAAACCCTAGAAGACTAGCACCCAA